>APFE030797687.1:54366-84754 GCA_000404065.3 Pinus taeda | reverse complement strand
CTCAGTGCAAATGATGAATCTGCAGCAGTACATCAACCAACCTACAGATCTATGATCGAAAGTCTACTTTATTTGACAAGTACCCGACCGGACATCATGCATGCAGTAGGAATAGTGGGTAGATTTCAGGCAAATCCAAAGGAGACTCATCTTCAGGCAGTTAAGAGGATTTTCAAATATCTTCAAGGGACACAAAATTATGGCTTATGGTATCCTAGAGATACAGATCTCACACTTCATGCTTATATAGATGCAGATTGGGCCGGAAGCGTGGATGACAGGAAGAGCACAAGTGGGGGTGCGTTCTTTATGGGTTCCAGATTAGTTTTTGGTTCAGCAAGAAACAGAGTTCGATTGCTTTATCTACAGCTGAAGCGGAATATGTGGCTGCTGCATCTTGCTGCACTCAACTCCTTTGGATGATGCAGACCTTGCAGAATTTTCAAATCACTTGTACACCACCTATTTCCATCCTATGTGATAATACAAGTGCAATCAGCATCTCAAAAAACCCAGTCATGCATTCAAATACCAAGCACATACCGATCAAGTATCATTTTCTCTGGGAACAAGTGCTTGAACAAAAGGTCAAGTTGGAGTATGTTCCTTCTAAGGAACAAGTTGTTGATATTCTCACCAAACCATTGCCAGGGAGACTTTTGAATACCTCAGGCAAAAGTTGGGGGTTGTTGATGCATCATCTTATTGTTGAGACTCTTCTGATTGTTGGTTGTATGCATGATTCATCTGGGGTATATGCGTACATGTGCTGGGTTGTGGCACAGGTTCAGGGGGAAAATATAATGCATTGTTGGCATTATGGAGGATGTACAAAAGGAGATCATGGGAGCTGGTCTAAATATAGCTGCAATATGTCTCTATCTCTTTCTTGGTCATTCATGGTGTCTGGTGGTTTATGGTTCTTCTTTGCAGATCTGGTTCATATTCAGGGGGAGCATGTGCTTAGGGGGAGCATAACCCTTTGCCCTTGATGTCAAAGGGGGAGAATGTCACTGAAGTTTCTGAGGTTGCCATCAAGTCCAAAGGGGGAGATTGTTGGCATTGTGTTTCTGGCATGGTTATATGTTACAAATGTTGTACTTGATGGCAACACCCATGGCATGGCTCTCAATTTGATGAAAATAAAGAAGTACGCAGGAGAAAAGCTCAGGAGGTGCGTACCCGCAGGTACGCCATGCAGGGACCGCGTCCAATTACGCAGATTACCCATTCATGAGGTGCGTACCCCAGTGCACACTCTTCAAGGCAGTAAAGCACGCACACATGGGGTTTCTTATGATAGTCAGCCGACGGTATTGTATTATCATGGTTTTGGCCCGTGGTATTAGTCCATGATTTGAGGAAGATCTTGCCTTTATAAAGCAAAGGAGATCATTTGGCTTGCGCATCTTTTGAGCATTGAATATCTTAAGATCTGAAATATTGGGTTCTCGGTTTAAAAGCTTGATCTATAAAAGAGAAGTTGGAAGCGAATCTATGAAGGGTGATCTCTCGAGCACAAGTTCAGATCTGAGCATCTGACTGTATTTCGGCCCTAATCAGGGGTACGCAGAGGTGACGAAGGAACAGTGCATGGGTACGCAGGGGCGACGAGGAAAAGGTGCATTTGTATGTAGAGGAGACGAAGGGGCAGTGCGTGGGTACGCAGAGAAGACGAAGGTGCAGTGCGTGGGTACACAGAGCGACCGTGGTTCAGGTGTGTGCTTACTGTGGCAGTACGCGGCACGATTGTTCTTCTGGGTGCGTGCTTACTGTGTCAGTACGCGGCGCGATTGGTCTTCTGGGTGCGTGTCTACTGGGCAGTACGCGGCGCGATAGTGCGATTGGGTGCGTACTGTACGCAGATCAGTGAAAGGGGCAGTGCGTGGTCACGCAGCGCAGCAGAAGGACCTCTGTGGGTATACGCAGAGAAGCAGAGGGTGAAGTGCGTAGCGACACAGGCCAGTAGAAGGAAAACAGTGTATCTGTCTTAAGATCTTCTGTTGGTTGAATTTTTCTGTTGATAAGGTGTTCTGGGTTCAGTTCTGTTATTACTGATCTAGTTATTGCACCTGACTGTATAATTTACATGTACTTGATGATTGTTTGATGTATATGGATCCAGTTTGAAAATTTATGAAAAGTGGTCCTTGAAAAGAAGTAGGGGGTTGTAGCTCCCTTTCAGAAGAGACTGAAAACGAGAGAGAGTTGTAGCTCTCAGCAGGTTGTAGCCTGCGTACCGGTAAAGGACTGCACCAGTACAAGACCATTTGTAAAAGGAGTTTCTAATTTGAAAAGAAGATAGAGACATATTGCAGCAGGTGGTTTTCACCCACATTGGGTTTCCACCTTATATCTGGTGTTCTTTGATGTGACTGTCTGTTTTTCTTGTTCATGCTCATTGTTTTATGGTACTGATATGCAAAAATAATTCAAAGTATAAATAAGGAAGAATTGTTAAAATGACTAGATAATACTGATTCACCCCCCCTCTCAGTATTATTTTCAACACAAATGCCATGTATTCTATAACATCATGTTTATACCTTCATCAAGTAGTCCATTCATCAAGTAGGATTTCATCAAGGACAACACTAACACGATATTCTTGTATCAAACCTCTAACCATTATTCTGTTCTATCATTCTATCATCTCTAGTATTTGTCCTGTAGTTTATCTAATTACCATATACAAGTGAGTTGTTCTGCTACAAGTGAGTTGCCATCAAGGACAACACATGCATCATAATGAAAACAATCTCCACATTTGGACTTGATGGAAACTACTTTTGTGTTTGGTCAACAAAACCTATAAATAACATCAAGACAAGCATCAAGTTGTTCTAAACATCAATCTAGTATCCAAACACCAAGCTGCTCCCCCCCTTTGAACTATTGAATATGAACATTGATCATGCTCCCCTAGGTACATGATGAATTCTCTAATCAAACTCACCCTTAGTACATGTTGAGATGCAATATACTATCCATGCTCCTGGTGAGAACATGCAGAGTTTGGAGAAATATTTTCCAAAAGAATAACATGACTCTAAAACTCAACTTTGGGAGTATGACCTTCCTATCACCATTGAATCATACATACATCAATCTCCCGACCAAGTGGGGATACACCAAATTTGACTCATCCACCCAACCAAGTGGGTTTACATATTTGACATGATCTTAAAAGTCCATACATGACTGAATATGACAATTATTACATCATAGGTATTTACATGACCTTTACATCAAATGATATACATTACATTTATAAAAAATACCAAAGATCTAAACAAGACCATGATAGTTATCAGCAACTATCATACACCATATATGATCTACACCATAAGCATATGTCAACAGCATCCAGAACAACAACCTGTGTATGTCCATCATCAGTTCGCAAGATAAGACAGTGTACCTTTAATATCATCAACCTATGACAAAATATGCCACGTACAGATATCAACTCATTCTCTTGATCTCATCATCAAATCAACTTGCTCTATTTCCTTAGGAGAACATAGCGTTCCATGAATCAACTAAGCATATGTCATATCTCCAAGCAGTAACACAAAACCATTCACAACATATCATATGTATGTAAAAACACCATAGTCATCATCCATGACTATACCATCATCATTGTACCAAGAGCGCCATGATTTTTCCATAACAACCCTCAATATATCAACCATGTATCTTCACTAGAGATTTTTCTAATATACCACATCTGATAAGCATCAATTGTGATAATCAACATATGCGATTATCAAATCTATCATCATGAAGTAATATGTCATCATCATTATGTGACTATGTAAGCCATTTCTTCAAATATCCATGTCTTCAAATAGCCATGTCTTCATGAGACCTACAATAACACCATTCTCTTGGCCAACCAACAATATTTACTAATATGCAACTTGAGTAATCATCCATGTAACTAGCATAATGTGTCACCAAGTGTTGTAGGGGCTACAACCACCCTCAAAAAATTTGCCTTAGCTTCGTTTTGGAGCCTCCCTACCAACCATCCTCAACACCATTTCTTGCACTGTCAAGTACACAAGCCTCAATGGTTTTCTAGCAGATGGCCAGCCTATGCATGATATATTCTTGCATCCCCCTCACATGTTGTTTCTAAGGACATGGTCTAGTTGCAAGCTGAACAGCTCCCTCAAAAAATTGTACAATTCTGCAGGGGAACCAACATTCCCTCGAGAAATTGCGCAATACTAATTGGCAGCCTGTTGGGCTCCATAATTGCGCAATTCTGCCTATCAACCTTCACTAGAAAAATTTCTCAATCTATCCAAGCAGGACTCCGTGATACTTGCATCAATGGCTAGAGCTAGATATTACCTAAGGCAGTTTATCCTCTGTGGAAATGAAAGTATCTCGTATGGCCTATAGATAGTTATTGAGACTCATACAAATAAATAGATAGTGATTTCTATCAAATGTATCCTTTATGTATGTGATTAAAGCCAGCAAGTAAGGAAGGGGATGATGTGTATTCTGTTGAGGGAAGCTTTGGTTGAGAAAGACTATCTATCCGTCTTAGCTCCACACTTGCCAATCGGTCGAGAAAGACTATCTATCCATCCGCTCAACCAACGGGAGAGGAGGGTACATAGCAACCTTTCTAATACCGAGTGGGTCCTGTCAAATATGGGTCCTTTCCAATAGTAGAACTACCCAGCCCATAAATTGCGCAATTATGGGCAACAGTCAACTGCTCAACCCAGAAATTGCACAATCCTTTTAGGCAGCCAGCCCAGCTCCCTCCCAGAAATGCAAAAATTTTCCCTTCAGTCAAGCAGGTTGTTGCATGTGCCATTGGGTTGACCAATTCCACTCAGGACCAAGAAAACTTGACTTGCATGAATGGGCTTCTTTTTCCTAAAATAGAAAAAAGCAACATGAAAAAAACATCCCTAGAATTTAAGGAGCTATTTTTAGCAGTTGAAGGTTACATGAAAAGATTGTTTTAGAATCTGTCCTCCAAGTGTTGCTTTTTCCTAGATTTGTGGCATGTGTGTCACGAGCCTAAAACTTATTTATTCAACGCTTTAGAGCTCACTTATTCACATCAGTCTTGGAGCTCTAACATTGTTATGGTTGAGATCACCCTAGGGTCTTTGGTTGAAAACCCCAACATAGTGGATGGAAAACAATAGTAAGAAATGCGTAGGAAAACAACCTAAAGCTTATTCTATTGAACTGTGCAAGAGTCTCCTTACCCAGAGGTCCTACGTTTGGGTAGATCCTGCAGGATGTAAACCCCTAACTTCTCCTGATGTCTTTGAAACTTGTAAATTATTCAAATGAAACATATTTAGCAATAGAAACATAAAGCATGTTCATGATATTAACTTTAGATCATATAAATGAATGAACATTTACGCATCAATATAAGATTCATAAACAAATTACAATATAAATCAATGCATAAACACATTTAATATCAGGAACAAAACAACATTTCTTCATTGAAATAAGCTACAAGAAAAGTGGAGAGATACGACCTAAGTCTTCCTCCATATCTGTCCTTTCTCGGCCTCAACAATCTTCCTCCATCATCATACACAAGGATATCTCAAGAAAGATGAAGCATATGTCCAACAAGGAAACAAGGGTTTCTTGAAGCTTTGGGAAGTGCAGGAGGCACAGGGATTTCATCAGATTAGATCAAGGATAATCTCACTATAGTATCAATATCTCATATCTTCTTCCTTAAGGCCTTCCCATGGAGGTTTATTTACTTCTCCAAATTAGTTTTTTTAGTTGGGAAACAGTTGAGCCATGGGCTATAGGAGGTGAGTATTAGGTAAAACCCATGAACACCACATGAAATTAAGAAAAATTGTTATTCTTAAGTGTTTTAACACATGTATGTAGGTTGGGTATATGCTAACTCACGTTTACATGCTTTTATCACAGGGAAAAGTAGCGTATAGGGAATAAAACATTGTTTTTTAGATTTTGGACCAAGTTTGGAAGGAAGGGTTTCCCTAGGCCATAATCATAGCATCAGATCTACAAAGAGTGGTAAATGGTGTTGTAACAGATGCCCCCTAATATATGAGGTCAAAAGGGGTGCATGATAGCAAAATGTGTTAAGTGTATAGAAGGAATCATGCCAAGACTGAGGATGCGTTCACCAGAATTCAGCTTGCTAAGCGAGCGAAAGAGATGAGAAAGAAACTACTGTCTGAGGTGGGCATACCCATGCTCAGAAATAGTAAATCATGTGCACATGTAAAGTACAAAATATGATACAATATGCATACAAGTATAAAGGAAGTGAAAATACATAATGGATCATCTGATCATAAACAGGAAAGTACATGTCTGAATATCACATATAAAGAGTTGATCAATGATGTTGAAGTATGAATTTGATCACTGAAGTCAAAAAAATGATCCAAATAGTACCAAGTCAACATGGTGGAATAAATGGTACTACACTGCAACTTGGGTGCCAACATATAGGATTTCATTGTAAGGAACTGCAACATATAATGTGGATAGTCTCAACTAGTAGAAAAAGGAGCAACTTTCAAGTGAACCAAGACATGTCGATGCAAACCCGAGGTCTTCACCAATCGCCATGGTACATTTCTACACAATGGGAATAAATGATCTGAAGTTGACCATCTCAGAAATCGTTTGATTACCAGTCATTGAGGTATACAGTTAACAAACAAGAGACTAGTCACCTATAATGATGATGAGAGTCAAGGTACCCAGTACAATCTAACAAATGCAAATAAATGATCTGTAGTCGAACAATTGGAAGAATGTATCAATTAAGAGACAATGATGTTTTCCCACTGTCGATAATGAAGGAATATGCCACTATGACTACAAACCCTAAGGTACTGCCAAATGGACTCTAGATCTCTTTCCCAGAACAATGAGCTGAAGTCAATGGGAAAATATCTACTAGAAGGAATGCATTAAGGCATCCTTCATCAATCTAGCATGAGTGCAACCCGTAGGCCAATAATGTGGAAGGAAACGGATAAGAAAAGATGTAGTAACCCAACTGAAGCACGTTTCCAGCGTACACAAGATGTAGCTAGCACACAATACAAACCCTCTGAAGCCACTAATAATGAAAGCTAACACAGAAGTGAGGAATCCACCAATAAGGTCAAATGGAAATGAAGGCATTGCGTGAATCCTAATGTGTGATAATGAAAGCTGATGTCGAACACAAGGGAAACTATTCAGTCAAAGAACCATGATATTGATCGATGTTGAGCACAAGGTGACTTATTAATGATGAAAATAGGGACAGGGTGCGGCTATAGATCTACCCTTAGAGCAATTTGTTGTATTCGATAAGAGCAAGACCTACTAGCAAGAAGTCAATGGAGACCTTATCAAACTGGCATGAGCAAAGGACCAACATAGTTGATGTGATAATGAAAAAGACACTGACAACTAGGGATGGCCGACTGAAAAATAGGTCAAGAGACACTATAGAGAGGCCGAATCAGTTTTACTTCCCTTGAACAAAAGCACGACTCAACTATGACTACATGGAAACATATGATAACTTTGTATAAGTTTCTCATCTAGGAGGCATAAGCAAACTCTCCATGTGATTGGAAGATATAACCAATTGGAGGAGTATTGACTCAATAACAAGGTTAAGGCTATCCTAAGTCAAACTAAAGTCCATCCCAATGGAGGAAAGACTTTTTTTTGAGTGTTTTGTTCAAGGGCGACACAACTGACTCTAGCTGCCATCAATTATGGAAATAATGTCCCGTTACCACTTTTTTTGGGATATATAATTATTTTGTATTTTTAATTTATATTAAGCCTAAAAAAGAATAAAAGAATGCTATAGTATAGTGGAAAGAACGAGTGTTGGAAAAGCAGATGCTCTATTTCTTGGGAGGGTAACATTTCTATGTTCAATGCAAAGTGGCGAAACTGGTCAATGACACTCAAAGGAATGTTCTTTCCATGAGTAAAGGGGTGTGTCAAGTTGCAAAGGATAAATGATTGAAAGGTTGATTTTGCAAAAGAAATGGTCGAAAAGTGGCTTAAACACGACTCCATGTGAAGCTGGCTCAAGGCCAAAAGGTGAAAATAGTCAATATGCAATGTGGCAGTACAAATCAACACAAATGAGCCTCTAGGGTATAAAGCCAAAAAAATAGCGAAGAAGTAGAGGAATGAGGCTTCAATGCACAAGTCATGGCAGGACTAAAGAGGACTCCCAAGCCTAAGAAAAAAAATTTAGCATGGGTGCCAAGTGACAACAAGGTACTATCTAGGGCACTCATGATAAGGTAGGCTCTACCACACAAGTCATGGCACTTCTAAGCAATGAGAAGGTTTTGTGCCATAACTTGGTGGGGTAGATCCTAAGGCCAAAATGGGAAAGGAAACTAATAAATGCACAATTTAAGTGAAAACCTAACCTATATGCTAGTTTCAAGAACCAATACCTGTCAGAGCATCCATAAAAATGTCCAAAGGAGAAATATTCCAAGTTCTATAGACATAAATAGGAACACTAGACAGGAAGTTAATACATCCCACATATAAACTTTAGATAAAATCTTGTGTTATAGAATACAAAACTTGAAAATGTGTACCTTATATGTACAATATGGTACAGGGAACAACGTAGCCTTGTGTCTTACGCGTAATAGTTCTTCTAGACAAACCCCTTGTAGGACTCAGGCCAACGACTCCTTTGGCAGTCAAAACACATGGCTTTAAAAAGTTCCTCTTGTGAAGGAAACTCAAACTCTAAGAAACAATGAGAAATATAAGGATCAAAAGAGGGAATTAAGGGGTCCTATGTCCCCATAGGAGGAATCACTCGGTCAACTTCCAGGACCAAGTCCCAAGAAGGAAAATAAGAGATCAAAGGATCCTTCTCAGAAGTAATTGAACATTAAGGATTCAATGCCACATAGTTCACCCGTGGTGGGGTAGAGCCTACTTGAACAATTAGAACAAACCAAGGAATATTCTGTAGTAAATTCGAATTAGGATGTTGATTATTAGATGCAAAATGATCAATAGTGATAGTATTCCTGTTATGAGGAAAACACATCACTCAAAAGAGTGAAGACACCACAACATTCATAGCATAGAAAAAATCACACCCAAATAACATATTAAAATCAAAAGAGCCATCAACCATCATCATATTGATAAAAACAATCTTCCCACCTAAAGTAATAGGAAATTGAGGAAGAACACCCATAGATTCACTAGGTCTTCTATCATAGGCTAACAACTAACTATCAATTGTCAACAACTTTGGGGAACCCAAATATTTCCAAGTCAAGGAGGATAGAATACTTGTAGAGGATCCTTCATTCACCATACATCAATAGACATTTGTGGAATTAAAGCTAACCTTTATTTGGAAAGGTGCAGAAAAAGGAAGATGAGGCTCAAGAAAACTATCCCAATCAAAGGAGACACTCTTAGAACTTGGAGGGGGAACATTCGAAGAAACTGGAACACCCCCTATACCAAAAGACTATGTACTAGAAATCAAATAGACTTTGTTGTTAGGCACTTCACCCCCCAAAAGAGGAGTGTAATCAGTAGATATTGCACTAGCTCAACCACATTATCAACCAATGGTTGATGAGACTATTGAGAAAGCATATCAGATTTAGGAGTAGAAAAACTTTCAGACTCAGACCATATCCTTTGTACCTCTGGAATACCAGGGCACAAATGAGTATGATGATCTCCCTTACATACCTTACAAGGTAACTTAGGTTTAAAACTTCTATGCTTAGGTTTCTTATCAACATCCATTCCACCAACATGACTCGCAGTGGTTTGCAGAGAGTCATGAACATTACTTGCAGAGGTTAGCAACTCTTTCCCAAGAGGATATAGGACTTGTGCCCCCAACCCTACTCACATAAGCAGGTGAATCAATAGAATTATTAATCACAGAGGCAGGTGACCCATTGCTAGTATGACTCGTAGTGACTAGAATTATGCCCTCAATGTGACTTGAAGTGGCTGAAAGATCATTTCCAACATGACTAGTAGAGCTTGATGAATTCATTGCTAGTATGACTTACAGTGACTAGAGTTATTCCCCCAGCATGACTTGCAGCAGCTAAAAGTTCATCTCCAACATGACTAGCATAGGTTGGTGATTCTTTGCTAGTATGCCTTGCAGTGACTAGACTTATGCCCCCAACATGATTTCCAGTGGTTGAAGGCTCATCTTGAACATGACTAGGAGAGGTTGGTGATGAATGGATAGACTTATTCTTCTTCTTCTTCTTTCTCTTTCTCTTTGTTTTATATCTCTTATTACAAGAGGGAGGAGAAAGAGTAATACCAAATCTCTCTTTTAAACAAGATGAAAAATTAACACCCATTTCATGCCCATGAAATAAAGCATTCATCGGAGAAGCTTCAAGAACATCAGGAATATTCAGAGTGGACCACAATGAAACTGGTAGTCGAACATTCAATCCAAGAATATTCAAAGTGGCCATCAAAAGGGTACCAACGTTCCAAAGAAAGGAAAAGCAAAAGGATCCCCTTTTGGAAGGGTACTTTGGTTGGTCTCTACAGGAATATTGGCCACACCAAACTTATTCGTAGATCATTCCCTTGCGGGAATGTACAAAAGACTTTCCAAGAAAGAGAGTTGCAAAATCAAAACCTTTACCGTTAAGGAGGCAACCCCACCACTTTCAAAAAAAGATCAAAAGCCTTTCAAGATCAGTGGAGTGGTAGGTTAGTCATTCAAAATCTAAAGTCCAAAAGTGACAAGACAAATCCACCTAAAGCCAACTAGATACAAAGAGCAAAGAGCACTCGACTATAAAGTCCCTAAAGATGCAACCAATTAAGAAACTTGCAAGTATTTCTGCTCCAAGTGATGAGGACCAGGCTCCAAAATACAAGAAAGTGAAGTAAGGGACCTTCTGAAGAGAGATTGAGATAATAATGACCCAAGCCTACCAGCGAAGGTAACATTAATAGTTACATTGCCATCCAGACAAAAGCCTTTGTCGGTGCAAGCACCCAAGATTTGCAAGAGTACCCTTTAGAAGTAGTAATGGATTTGATGCAACGTTTGCCTGAGGTGCCATGGGATTCCCCTCTGCAGTGACCTATGTGATCCATAGGAAAGGCAATTATGGGCACAAACTCATATCAAAATCCAGGTGTAACAGTCGTGAGGCGGGATCCAACAAGTAGGAGATGGGGCATCTCTCTTCTGTGTCTTCACTCTCCCTCATGCTTAACACCCAATCACAAAGCTTTCCTGGTCTTTCTAATGATATTGGATTTCGCTCATTATTCAACTTCTATGTTTGATAGTTTGAGCAACCTTGGATAGTTAACTTCTCCACTCACCTATTCTAAGGCCCTGAAGAACTTAAACTTGTTGGTGTTTGTTAACGACAAAATAAAAAAAAGTTCTAGATTTTTTTATTAAAGTGCTTGTAAAGAGGCTGTTCTTTAAGACATTGGTAAAATGAGAGTGAAACTGATGATGTTTCGATGCACAAGAAACCAATATAAAATTAACTATATGCATGAAGTTATTTTCTTTAATGAAAAGGGATTTCTATAGAGTTCTACGAATAAACTTGTACAAACAAATTTTTCTTTTTCCAGAAAACACACTCCACACACTTGAAAGCTAACAAAAATACTAAAATGTTTGCTATGCAAACTATCCTAATGCAAACTACAAGAAGCAAATTTGTTTCCTTATAAGATCAATAAGCCAACTTGACAATAAAGGGTAAAAATTTAATAACAATTTTCCCTCATAATCAAGCAAAACAAATTGAGAAAGATTACAATTGCTCAAAAACAAAATAAAAGAAACCAAAAAGCCAAAAGCTTGGAAAAAGAAAAGCAAAAGCAATGTTTTTGTCTTTTTCTTTTAAGGAAACTAAAGAAACTTTCGAGGTCACAAAAACATTAGTAAATTCGAAAGATAAAAAATAAGCACAAGGAGTCCTTATACCTTGCAAGTTATCAAACTCATTAATAAATGAAACTTGAAACAAGAAGGACTACAAACTCACACAAACGAACCCGAACAACAGTAAAAGACTTCAACAAACTGACAAAAATGTCAAGAAAGAAAAACTTTCAAAATTGCTAAAGAGACACTAAAAAAGCACAAAAAGCAAGAAAGCCAATCAAAAGAGAAAGAAAAGCAACACAACTTGAAATCCAAGTTATAAATGAAATCAAAACCAATTTCTTGTTCTAGAAAAGTAAAACATCCTAGAACTTCATACAGAAGCCTTGAACCCAAGACACAAACCAAAAACTTGCTTAACAAGCAATCCTAGGCCAGATAGGCTTTTCAATGAGAAGGCGATTTGGAAAGAAAAGCTTGCAGGAGAACTGAGTTATTCATATAGTAGATGACCATAAAACAACAGAAATGACCAGGCAATAGACCTAACTGGGAAAAAAGATTTGAAAAAACAATTCAAAAAATTGTATACGCGCACACGCATTTCTCACACAAGGAACTCGCGTATACGCGAGCCTTCTTGAGGAAACCTACGTGTATACATGATTGTAACCCAAGGAAACAACATATACCAAGCTCAATTAGGAAAAAAAAAATCAAGGTTTGATCTAGAAGATCAAACTTTATTCCTGGGAAGCTAATGAGTCAAGTAATACTGTAAAAGCAATAAATCAAGAAAACAAACACTTATCGAGAACAAACAACCCAAACCAGGAATAACACGAATGTTATCCCCATTGGAGTCACCAATTTTGTTGCAAGTGAGATCACCCTAGGGTCTTGGGTTGAAAACCCCAACATAGTGGATGGCAAACAGCGACAAGAAATGCTCAAGAAAACAACCTAAACACTTATTCTACTGAACTGTGTAGGAGTTTCCTTACTCGGAGGTCCTATGTTTGGGTAGATCCCGTAGGGTACAAACCCTTAGCTTCTCTTGATGTCATTGAAACCTATAAATTATTCAATTGAAACATATACAATAGTAGAAACATAAACCATGTTCATGATATCAACTTTAGATCATATAAATGAATGAACAACTACGCATCAATATAAGATTCATAAACAAATTACAATATAAATCAATGCATAAACATGTTTAATATCGCAAACGGAACAACATTTATTTATTTATGTAAGCTACAAGTAAAGTGGAGAAATAGAACCTGAGTCTTCCTTCAGCTCAAAGTGGAACCATCCTCCGTTCAGTCCTTTCCCTACCTCAGCGATCTTCCTCCATCATCATACACAAGGATATCTCAAGAAAGACGAAGGATATCTCCCATAAGGAAACAAGGGTTTCCTAAAGCTTTGGAGAGTGTACGAGGCATAGATATTTCATCAGAGTCAAACAGGGATAATCTCACTATAGTATCAACATCTCATATCTTCTCCATTAAGGCCTTTCCATGGAGGTTTATTTATACTTCTCCGAATTAGTTTTTTCAGTTGGGAAATAGTTGGGCCACGAGCTATAAGAGGTGAGTAACAAGTAAAACCTGTGAACTCCACCTGAAATTAAGGAAATTTATTATTTTTAAGTGTTTTAACACATGTAGGCAGGTTGGGTATATGCTGACCCACATGTACACTCTTTTATCACAGGGAAAAGTAGTGTATAGGGAATAAAATATTGTTTTTTAGATTTTGGACCAAGTCTGGAAGGAAGGGTTGCCCTAGGCCATAATCAGAGCATCAGATCTACCAAGAGTGGTAAATGGTGCTATAACATACATCCCACAACACATCTAGGAGTCTTCAACACATCTAGCTAAATCTATTTACGGGTAGGTCCTCTTAACTTGTCTTTTGCAACATTTATGTTGCTTTTTGTGTTTTGGCTTATGTGAGTGTTATTTTCTTGATTTCTATGAACACTTGCTATCATTTGCATGCATATTATCTTGTATTAGCATCATTTTATTTTACGTTAGCATCTCACTGTTGTCGCATGCATGACACTATTTTACACGAAGGGTCACTGATTTGGCGACTCACTTCACACACATGCATGTTGTTCCATTTTCTAAATATTTCATTCACTATTTGCATTCATGATCATTTACTCATGCTTACACTCAATATTTGCATGCATTCACATTCACATTTTATTTCAGTTTCCCGTTGGCAGGTCTGGGCAACCTTGGCCCGGACTCTGCCTCACCAAGATAGCAATGTGCAATCCTGAGAGGTAAGGCTCTTCCTTCCTCTCATAAAATGCACATTTATGCCCAGTGACTATCCTCTAGTCTTGCATTCGCAATTATTAGGGACAGTGACTGCTGGGCCAGAAAATTGCGCAATGAAGTCACTTGGCTTGCAACCATTGCCAATAGAAATTTCACATCAGGTAATTCCAACAACGAGTGGGCTAGTCTGGATTACGCATTGCACAATTCCAGCAACTAACTAGCCTCCCAACATCCCGTACTACCTTTTTCGCAGTTTTGGCAACAAGTCTCTATTACACAGTATATTGTCACTCTCTTGTCACTCCCTGTTCTTGATCCTAGAGAACCCTAGTAGTGACTACTGTGTTATACTTTCACCATGAAACATATGCTCTTGCATCCATTGAAGTTTGAAGAAAGAAATTTCCACTCCCTTCAGAACATTTCGAGAGAATCCTTCTTAAAACCTAGTTTTTAAGATCAATGCTCTTTCCCAGTGTCTCACTCGCACTGATGGCGGAATTTTACATTGTGACCTATGTTGATCAATGCTAATTTTAGCCCAATACCCACGCCAGTCTACTTCTGGAAAGTTTTTATAAAAGGAAACAGAGTTTCAAGTCTAGAAACTTCTAGTGGTGATGCACTCGATGTTCGTTTGGTTGGATAAGGGCCGATAACTCCATATAAGGTTCTTTACCCCTTAAAAGTGGACCCTCCCAAGAAGATAACATCTTCTTCCCCCCTTGAGTAGATTTCATTCTTATCCTCCCCTCCCTATATAAACCACTTCCTCTTACCTCCTTTTGGTTACAATATACAGAAACCAGCTCCAAAATTCTGAAATCTTTAGCTTTTGATAGAACAAGATTAGTCTTAGATGAAAAAAGGCTAGTCTTTGGTAGCTAAAGCATGAGGAGAGAGAGTTAGATCTTGGAATCCATTTCATGCCAAGCTAGAGGAGGAAAGGATGTTGAAAACGCATGTAGCAGGACTTGGATACCACAAAGGAGATGTCCAATGTCAAGGCTTTTGTTGTATTTCTCTTTGATGTTTATTTTAATATAACTACTGGTTTATTTTCTATATCGTGTGTAATATTACATTTGATAGCTTGAAACTCCTTAACCTTTTAAGTAGATTGAATTTTATTTTAAGCTATCATGTTTATTGTTTTTTCTTGCATATTTGTTTCAGGTATTTGAATGAAAGGAATGAAAGGAAGCTGGAGCAAGGAAACATGATCAACATCATGTGGATTAGTGCTATAAGAGGTAGGCCCTCTTATTTGATTCTAATCTAAGGAAAATTACATTAGATTGTCTTGTTTGTGGCTAGACCCACTCTCTTGGGCTAGAGGGATCGTCTCTGTCAGCGAAGAGGATTTACCTACACCACAATCTCCTGGCCTCCCAGGAAATATTGTGTAATCCTTGTCAATCAATCCCTAGGTATGTTGCATGTCATTCCTCAAGTTTGCTTTGGTTTTAGCAGATAGATTTTTTGCCATGCATATCGCTATGTCTCTAGATCTAGGAGGTGTTCATCTACCTCTCAGCAGTTCAAGATCAATGGCCTCCAAGAGAGAAGGATCAAAGGACACTGAAGGAAGTGCAACTAGAGTAGAAGTTGAGTGAATGTCTATAAGTCTGTCAATCTATGAAGACACCAAGGTGATTATAGACAAGAAGATCAAGCTAAAATGGCAAGGGATTGTTGGCATTATGATATAGGTGTTGTCCTTGATGGCAACTCATTCAGATGGAAGACCATGGTGTAGCATGTCAACAACAAAAAATTACAGATCAAACTACAAAGGAAGAAGAAAGAGAGGTATATGCAGGTTCACCTTGACCAAGCTGTGTATACATGCAGGTTCACTGTATACAAGTCACATATATGTACACACGAACTTTCACACAAGAAAAAGAATTTATACCTTGGAAAACTAAGTTTTCGGTCCAAGGTATTTGGCTCATGGTATTTTGATCCATGGTATTTGTTAGCACTCAGAATGAACCTCAAGGCTAAGAAGAGGCAATTCTGAGGTAACCACAGACCAAGCTTTTGATCTGGCATCTAGCCCTACCAGACAAGAGAGGGCTCTCTCTTTGCCAACAAAACGTGGCTGCAATAACTGAATCTTAGGCTAGCTATGAAGAATAAGGATTTGGTTGAAAATTCCGGGTTGAAAACATCAAGAGAAGGGACTATTGGGCTATGGATTTGGGGCTAGTTTTTGCCTGCAAACTTGGGGCAAAGTAAGTGAAATGTACAACCAGATTAAAGATATAATGAGAGAAGAAAAGAGGGAAAAGACCACTGCCCCGCAGGCATCAATCAGGGGATAGATCTACAGTGGCAACTTTAGAAGAAATAGAAGCCCAGGGTTACTCAATAGAGCATCTAACAGAGGATGGATTCTGAAAAGATAACCACTAAATCAAACAACATAATCATTGTGAAAGGAGCATCTTGCATGGATGGATTCCTAACACTTCCCTTAGAGAATGCTGTAACGAAATTAGTAGAAAAAACAAAGCATGGAAATGAATTTACAAGAAAAACATGTTGCACATTAAACACCGTGATGAATCCCAATTTTAAAGAGCAGAAAAAACTTCATTAAAATAATATTCAAGGAAAACTTTACACAGTCTAATGGAAACCTCACTCTGCTGCAAAAATCCAACCTTTACACTCTGAAATTCATCAAATATATACAATTATCTCATCCCTGTACTAAGGGAGTTGATCTCAACCATCTCTCTCAATATAGAATCAGTTACATTAAATTTGGACCGAATTTCTAAAAATAGGGCTCAAATATGAACTCGTATCTCTTGAACCATAACACCTGTTATAAAATTGAAAGAGGCTTTGTAGATAAGGTCATTTTGTATAAAACCTCTCTCAAATTTTGGAAATTTGTTTCTAGTTTCTTGGAATATGTGCCACAAAATAATCTCTAAACAAGAAATAACTAAATATTTAAATCTGTAAAAATAAGCTGTAAAGATCTAGTCAAATATTCCAATTAACGACACCTGTGAATACAATGAAAGAGGTTTCTGTTATATGGCTTGTGTTTGACAAAAATGTCCTTGGGTTTCTCAAAATTACTTTCCATCTGTTGTAAAATGAAGCCGCACTACAATGACTAAAACAGTAAAACAAATGCAAAATTTGTTTTGTTTTAATGTAGGCTTCAAATATCACCACATATCTCCCACATAGTAACACTTGTGCATAAAATGAAGGAGTTTTCTGTTATTTGATTTTTGATTGACAAAAACCTCTTTTACTTTTATAAAATCCATGTCCATTACTTCAAAAACTGATTGTGTAGTAAACTTGTCCCTATGTGCAGCAAATGACCTCAAAACATGCATAACCAAGAATCAATCATTCATTTCAATCATATCATCTGATCCGGGAGCTGGTTTTAGGAGTGTGATATACCATTGGAAAAAAAATTCTAAGCTTCTTCTGATGATCATGCTTAGGATATGATTTTCACTGGAAACTCATGTGCAAAACATCTCTGAAACCAAACATAGTAAGAGCCCATTTTGATCCCTCATGATAGGCTGCAAAGACTGGAACTAACATTGGCCTTATTGGGGATGACAAGTCCTTGGAGGTGTCAATAAAACCGTAGACTAAGTGCCTCATCCATTGGGAAATACGGTCACAAACAACTGCAAACCTGAACAACTTATTCCAACAAACGAAACACACGTACTGCAACCTGAACATTAGGAAACTAAAACAAATGCCAAAAACTAAAATGTTGCTTTGGGAAACTTATTTATGTACAACAATACCCTAATTTGCTGCAAATTACTAGATCAATTGATGCTTTAATGCCAAATTAACCAATCAAGAAACTGTAGCAATGATGATGCTTGGCAGTGCT
Source organism: Pinus taeda (assembly GCA_000404065.3). NCBI lineage: Eukaryota > Viridiplantae > Streptophyta > Pinopsida > Pinales > Pinaceae > Pinus > Pinus taeda. The sequence continues at coordinate 66,633 of APFE030797687.1, read as the reverse complement.
TGAAACAGAACATAAATGTAAATGTTGACAACCATACATGCACAAAATGAGTGTGGTTGTGTAAAAGGAAATTTGGCTTGTTATTCAAACTAAATTTTGTTTCCATATATGCCGCAACAGGATCAAAGAAACCAGACTATGTTTGCTGCCCCAACTCCTCAATACATTCTTCCAACTGCAAATTATTAATGCAAACATCCAAGGGCAGCCTTACCTTTCCTTCCTTCTGCTGGAAAAGGTCCCAAAAGAAGGGGACTTGACAGTCCAGATCTTGGGATTGTATTTGGGTCTCCAATTCAGTTAGATCTTCTTCAATTTTGATAGAAAACCCTTGCAAAAAATTGAGCTTAACTTCATGGATACATCAACAAGACTTCAAGAAGAAAGAGATGAAGCAAAGTTCTCATCTACCTCATCATTCATGCCCATATCTTCCCATTCTCTAAACCCTTGAATAGAGGTCACCTCTATTTTGAATTCTTCCTCTTTCTCCATCCACATTTCAATAAAGATATGCAAAAAATATGCAAATGACTTCATATATCTGATAGGAAAATTTTTGATCCATTGTCTACATTTCCCTTGAAACGAATCATAGAACAATATGATAAAAATATCCTCTTTTTCTACTCTAAGAGATTCTATAAATGTTTTGAAATTTTCTACATCTTCAAGAGTCAAAGTCATATCTTCCCCATTGAAAAGAGGGCCATTGCTCAAAAAATATGCATCTTTCAGTAATTGATTAGGAAAACTAGGAATATTAGAAAAATCGATACATGAATACCTTGAACAAATAGAAACAACATCTAAGTCCTTCATTTAGCCAGCGGAGCCACCATCAATACTTTGAAACTCGAGATTTCGAACAATGGAGTCATTAGGTATATGATTTCAGCCTTCATATGTGTCTGACTATGGTTCACCATTAGCAATTAGATCTGAAACTTGAACGATCTTTCCCGAGAATATTTGTCACCTCATCCCCCGCAACGACACCAATATGTTAGCACTCAGAATGAACCTCGAGGCTGAGAAGAGGAAATTCCAAGGCAACCACAAACTAAGCTTTTGATCTAGCATCTAGCCCTACCAGAGAAGAGAGGACTCTCTCTTTTCCAACAAAACGTGGCTGCGATAACTAAATCTTAGGCTAGGTATGAAGAATAAGCATTTGGTTGAAAATTGTGGGTTGAAAACAACAAGAGAAGGGACTATTGGGCTATGGATTTGGCGCTAGTTTCTGCCCGCAAACTTAGGGAAAAGTAAGTGAAATGTACAGTCAGATTAAAGATATAATGAGAGAAGAAAAGAGGGAAAAGACCACTGCCCTATAGGCATCAATCAGGGGATGGATCTATAGTGGCAACTTTAGAAGAAAGAGAAGCACAGGGTTACTCAACAGAGCATCTAACAGAGGATGGATTCTAAAAAGATAACCACTACATCAAACAACATAATCACTGTGAAAGGAGCATCATGCATGGATGGATTCCTAACACTTCCCTTAGAGAATGTTGTGACCAAATTAGCAGAAAAAATAAAACATGGAAATGAATTTACAAGAAAAACATGTTGCACATTAAACACTGTGATGAATCCAAAATTTAAAGAGCAGAAAAAGCTTCATTAAAATAATATTCAAGGAAAACTTTACACAGTCCAATGGCAACCTCACTCTGCTGCAAAAATCCAACCATTACACTCTAAAATTCATCAAATATATACAATTAGCTCATCCCTGTACTAAGGGAGTTTATCTCAACCATCTCTCTCAAGATAGAATCAGTTACATTAAATTTGGACCAAATTTCTGAAAATAGGGCTCAAAGATGAACTAGTATCTCTTGAACCATAACACCTGCTACAAAACTGAAAGAGGTTTTTGTAGATAAGGTCATGTTTGAGAAAATATCTCTCAAATTTTTGAAATTTGTTTCCAGTTTCTTGGAATTTGTGCCACAAAATAATCTCTAAACGGGAAATCACTAAATATTTAATACATAAAAATAGGCTATAAAGATCTAGTCAAATATTCCAATTCATGACACCTGTGAATAAAATGAAAGAGATTTGTGTTGTATGGCTCATGGTGGACAAAATCCTCCTTGGGTTTCTCAAAATTACTTTCCATCTTTTGTAAAATGACGCCACACTAAAATGACTAAAACAGTAAAACAAATGCAAAATTTGTTTTGTTTTAATGTAGGCTTCAAATATCACCACATATATCCCACATAGTAACACATGTGTATAAACTGAAGGATTTTTCTCTTATTTGATATGTGATTGAAAAAAACCTATTTCACTTTTACAAAATTCATGCCCATTTCTTTAGAAACTGATTTTGTAGTAAATGTGTTCTTGTGTGCAGCAAATGACCTCAAAACATGCATAACCAAGAATCAATTGTTCATTTCTATCATATCTTCTGATCTGGGGGCCGGTTTTGGGAGTGTGATATACCATTGGAAATATTTTTCTGAGCTGCTTTTGATGAAAGCTCTTAAAAAAATTTTCATTGAAACTCAATTGCAAAACATCTCTGAAAACTAGACATAGTAAGAGCCCATTTTGATCCCTGGTGTCAGGTTGCAAAGACTGGAACTAACAGTATTGGTCCATGGTATTTGGTTTGAGGTATTGACCCTAGGTATTTGGTCCAAGGTATTGGTCCTAAGTGGTTTTGATCCATGGTATTGAGAAAGGCCTAAAACTATATAAGGAGGACAAGATCATTAGGCCAAGGCATGCAAGTATTGAATATCTGATGAAGTGTGAGATCTAGTATGCAGGTTATGGGTTTGTGATGCTTTTCTTTATCTGAACTAAGGATGCACCTATGTGGATGATGATGGATGATGGATCAGGATCTTAAGGCTTGCAATGTATTATCATTATGGGTTTGATCATGGATAGTCTAGATCTAAATACTGACGCATGTTTTATTCCACAAATGTTATGATCTAGGTATGACTAAATTTTGAAATAGTTGTGAAGTTTTAAAGTTACTATTTGCAGATTTGTATGTGGGATCGCTTTGGTAAAAGTGCGTATACATGCTAGTTTGGCTCATCAGAGTACAGTATACATTATGAAATATGATATCTAAATTTACAGTTGGTTCTAGTGGTTGTTGCAGAGTTCTTTGTTCTACTATGTGTTCTGGTGACTATATTTTGATGAGAAGCCTTTAGTGATTTAGTTGTGGGTGATTCAGAGATTGATGATTGAGTTTCAATGATTGGTTAATGCAATGGTTTTATTGCAATGGTGATTGATTTTGAGCTTCAATGTTGTTGATGAGTCCAGTATAAAAATTGGATGAAACGTGGCCTTCAGATTATGTTGTTGTGATCTAGGAGTATCTAGACTAAAAATTTATGAAATGCGGTCCCTGGAGGAAGAGATAAGGTCGTAGCCTTCTGTAGGATGGCACATACATACTAGTAAAAATATTGGCTAGTACAAGAGCCAGGGGGTTAGAGCTCCCTTCCAGTAGTAGCTAGAAAATGAGTGAAGGTTGGAGCCTTCAGTAGGCTGACACCTATGTACTAGTAAATAGATCAGCTAGTATAAGAGCTAGGGGATTGTAGCTCCCTTCCAGAAGTAGCTGGATAATGAGAGAAGGTTGCAACCTTTTTCAAGTGGGTGCCTACGTACTGGTATGAGTTTGCACCAGTACAAGATTGTAAACAGTTTTTCTTATATTAAAAGAAGACAATAGCAGGTGGTTTTTGTCTCGCATTGGGTTTCCACCTTATATCTTGGTGTTCATGTGTGTTTCTTATGTGTGATGGTTTGTTCTGATATTAGTGCACATGGTTACTATTTATATGGTTAATGAAGTACTGATGCACTGATTATAGATCAACATATGATGAATTAACTGAATAATAAGTTTGCTTGATATACATTGGTTGCCTTAAACACAGCTGCGTGTACACATGAGTTACCTTCACTGAAGTAGCATATATGAATTTGAGCATGAAAAGAAAAATATTATTGATTTGACTAATACTGATTCACCCCCCCCTCTCAGTATTATTTCCAATAGAGGTCAATGATGCATTTGCAAGCACATTTAGTGAATATCTCAAAGACTGCAAAGTCTATGTGAAAATCCACAAGTTTGACTTGTACTGGATTGCATGAAGGTATCCCATGCTCCCATGAGTGGACATGATATATTGGATCATCTCACACACTAACCCTGAGATAATGACATTGATAATTGTCAGCGGGACGAAGATAGAAATCTTAAGGGAATAGGATTATGAACAAATGTATCATATGTTGAAGCCAGTGATCACCATGGAGACACCTTTCAGCATGCCCAACAACAATGCCAACTCCAGAGATACCTTGAAGAACTCAGTAAAGGAGCCAGCCAAATTTAGGATGACACCCAACAAGGTCTACAAGAGGAACATACTACGGAAGGCATATCAATACTTGGTCATATTTGCATGTCACTTGTATGGCGAAGAGAGCACGGAAACCTTCTCATAGATTTGGGTGATCGCGTTGGACCAACTAGGTAGAGAAGGAAAAGATGCAACTGGTCTCACATGTTGGCTCACCAGCTGAACGAACAGGTAACAAGAGCTTGACATCTACCCAAAGGTTAGTAGGAAGAAATATACATGTCCACCTACATCTTGGATGCGATTTATGCCCATCAGGAATTCTCGTGCTTGAAGTGGACATGGACATCAGTGGATACCTCTGTGAACACTTATTGAACACTTATTATAAGATGTTGTATGAATGCAGCTTCAGAGGAGTTATCACACAGCTGTCTGATCATTTTGTCACCCTGGTGTACAAGATGATATTTGAACAGGATCCACCCTACATGTTGAAGGCAATAATGGAGGCACTGATTGATATAGAAAATTAGGATGCCTCACCATCTAATACCTTCATACCGATGTACAATGCAGAGAAGCCTCTGCATGTTCTACCAAAGTTTTCCTTGGACAAACTCTTCATGTAGGAAGTATCATATCACATCTCTAGGATGCACCAGAAGAAGGCACCTTGGTCTACTCTTCCCTTGCAGATCGATTTATACGAGATATGGAATTTCAAGCATTTAAATGTTGAAGCAGAGGAGATCAAGAAATATCCATTTCATGCCTGAAGATTCAACCCATATGACCCACATTATTTTGTGAAAGATCACTGCACAAGAGTATAATTCATGTGGATCTACGAGGCATTTCATTGGGTGGAGGAAGACCCATGGAGATATTGTCACAACTTCTCTAGGCCCAATGAACCAGTTGGCATCGTTGTTGAATGGTTGGCGAATAAGCATCCTGGAGAGTAGCAGTAGCAGGAGAGGTGAACATATGAGTGCATGACAAGGGAAAGAGGAATATTTTCGACAACATGGAGGAGGAACAAAGCTACAAGTTCTAAGAAGACCCACTTGTGTAGAAAGAAGCTTTGGCAATAGAGGCGAAGAGGCAACAACATGATAAGAGGAATGTGCAAAGGCAGAGAGAAAAATAGAGAATGGAGGAAATAGAGAAGGAGTTGCATGAGTTGAAGGAGAAACTCTAGAAGGAATAGGAGTTGCATAGGTAGGAGAAGGAAGCATAGTAGGAACAGGTACAGTAGGGGGTGCAACATGTTTATACATATGAAATTGTGCCCATACAGGTAGTCGACTCATTTGAATAGCTGGCATTAGGCAGATAGGGTGAGCCATTGCAGGAGCAGGACTTTTCTCAATAGATTGTACAAGAACTTGAGTAGATGGATACGAACATGGAGCAAGAGGAGTTAGAGAAATACATCAAACTCATGCCTCACCACCAAGAGGTCGACCCACCAACTTCACCAGATCGAGAAGAGGAGAAAGTCCCAAGTGACCAAGGAGACACTGAGATCCTTGGAGATAATCTGGAAAAGGATATGCACAACATCTCATTCGATGAATCCCAACATAGAGTTGTGCAATCTCGTAGAGTGTTGACTTCAGATCATCACATACATCCTGCGTAGTTTGAGGAATGAGTGATCGTGTCTAACATGCACAAACATCCCGTAGCATTGGCGATGCTTCCAGAGCATATGTCAAAGCCACTAGCTTGAGTGTTCACTTCCTGATAGCTGAGAACAAGTGAATGGCTAAGGAGCTATAGATGGCCAAGCAGTGAGGAGAATTGGTTATAGCATCCACCCGAGCAGAGTTGAAGAAGGCAATATTAGATGAAGTATTTTCTTTTGACACAATCATGTGGGCATTGCATTCCAAGTTTGGTACCATGCATAAGGCAATTGTCCATCTCAATGGTTGGCAGCGACAATGTGCTAGGAGAGCATGCATTTTGTCGAACGTGCATGTTTCTGTTGATTACATCCAAACATGGACAATGAGATACAAGGTATCCCCACTACACTTGCCTAAGGTGATGAAGCCCAGAGCGATCAAGTTGAAGGCACACATCCAAAGTCAGATCCGAAACTATGAAGAACTCCCACAGCTCATCACTAGTCTACAGGGTTCCCATGCACGGGTATTCAAGAGTATGGATGTTGTTGTGCAGACATATGTGATCCCATCTATTGGGACACTCACCCAAGTGAAGAAAAAGGCATAGGTCCAACTGGAGCTTGACTTGTACTATGACGAGTTGATGTGCATAGCCACTAGCCCAATAGAGGAGCTCGAACAGTGTACCCAGATGTTATGGAGGCAAGAGTTCGTTTCCAGAAAGATGTAACCTTAGATTACACAGACACCATCACAAACTACCAAGTTTGGCATTAATTCGCCACTGTCGACCACCATGAGGATTTCAAAGAGTTGGTCTTCTCACAGTTGTCTGAGTCATAGTGATGTCTTGCATGGCTTGCTCAAGCCTATTTTGTCTCACATGGGTACATGTGTGGATTGTATGTAATGTCTTGTTAAGTGTAAGTCCAAGTGTCGATAGTTGGATGTAATAGTCATAGCATAGATGAAGAGTTATGAGGGTAGATGGACTATCACAAAGGGGAATGTCAAGGGACACCGCACCCTTTGCTATATATAGTCCATCATAACTCATTGTAGAGGCTTTTGTTCAGCCAAGCTTCCAATAGGATTATCTTAGAGAAATCTTTGATAGTATTATAATGAGACTTGGCTTCTCCACTGTGCAGAGCTAGTATATCTCTTTGGAGGAGCAGGTAGTTGTGGCTATAACGTTTCACTATCGGAACTAGTGGTTAGACATGGATGTATTGTATGACTCGAACTTACACTTCTTAATATAACAGAGCCAACATGTTTCATGCATATCTTGTAATGTATTCCATCTATCTTGTTTGGTCTAAATGATATATGTATTTGTTTCCTTACACATGCATGTATGGACTATTCTATATAAGTATGTTTGAATCTTACTAAAATGTGCTGATTGGTTTAACCATCACTTTGGATTATGCACTAAATTGCTTTCAAGTTTTTGATGCATCTTCACTCGTCTGTTCCCTTCCAAGTTGAATGATATCACAAGTTTACAAGGGGCACACGTACCCCACTTTTTGTGTGTAAGAACCATTTATGCACCTTCCTTGACTTAGTGAAGCTGTCACACCATTGCTACCAATAGGGACATCTTATTTTCCTTTGTTCGAAATCGCGGTCAACGAAATACCATACGACCCACTGCTAGGATTCCTACACCAAATGGTCTGAGGTCTAATTAGGACTTCTTACCAAGGAGATTCCCTGAAATGTTAGCAGGTCCAACACTGTCAACATTTCTAGTGCTAGAAGAAGGGCCAAATGACAAGTTGTGTCCTCTCGTCCTGTTTTAAACCTTTTCACATCTATCATGGATCCTATCACACTCATCACTCCACGATGTCTTTTGCATGCCGAACTTCTCCACATCATGAGGGAGTTCAAAGATATCTTATCCGAAGTCACGTATGATGGTGAAGGCGAAGTGGCCTGGCCTATGCTCTTACATGACTTCCTTGCCATGCTTGATGAGGAGGATGGATGTTCTGCTGAATAGGCTAATCTGCTGCTTGCGCACTCACTTTGCGAATCTCCATGACAATGGTGTTGTAGCCACTGGATGACAACATGCACTCACTTGAGCATTTATGTGATCTCATTGAAGATACTTTCCATCATTTTGATCCAAAATATCTTTACCAAAAATTGTTACAACAATGGAAGGCTTCGCATGAATCGCCTATGGATTTTTGGCAGCGCTTATGTAATTTGTAGTTTCAAGCTCTGAAAACCCAGCTGAAATTTCCTTATCTTTGGGATAGATTTGAATATTGTCCTAACAAATCAGTTCATCCCAAGAAGAAGTTTGATCCCAAGCCTTGCTTAGCATACTTCAGTGATGGAGCTGTGTAATCATAAATAGACACAATCACTGTCACAAGTGATTGTCTGAGATCCCCTCATCAAACAACTCCACCACTATAGAATGATGCGGGAGAATATGCACACACATCTATTCAACTGTCACATATTCCCACCATCACTTCACTTAATTTTCATGTAGATTTGGTTGAGTCCATTGATTTGAAACATCCATTTTGTACCACAACCTCCATCTTCGTACTCAGATGATCCTTTAGATGATACAGTCTTGTGTTCTTCTATTCCGGACTCTATACCTGATCCAAATTTAAAAAAGAACGCAAAAAATTACAGATATAACCATACATATAGAGATGCAATAGCAATAATACTTCATTTCATTACTATAAAATACTAAAATATGATTACAAATAGAAATGGAAATAAACTAGCTAGGGTAATGGTATATTATCTCTGAGAAGAGATGTGGTGGCTGCATGCCTCTAAACTATGTTAGGATGAGGCTTGAATGCCTATTTATTGTTGAGAAACAATGGAAAACCATAAACATCCAAAAGCCTAACCCTAGAAGATGAAATGCTAAAATGTGGGCCCCTTTTGGGTAAATTTTTAAATCAACTTCCTGGGGTCATAACTTTGGCATACGATCTCTGTTTGATGCACACAATATCTCGTTAGAAAGATCTATCCAAGAAATACAAATTTGGTAAGAGAAACATTGGTCCATGGACACATGTCACTCCCAAGTTTCTCAAAAACTTTGTTTAGGGCCTCAAAATGGGTCCGAAAGTTCAGGACCCAAAAAACTGCTAAAAAAAGTAAACTATGCTAGAATTAAGGAAAATGAAAAGATGAAAGAAACAATGGTGGGCATCCAAGTGGAATTGGTGAGTGGCCACCAACATCCACCTAGATCATTCCTCCCCCCCTTAGGAAGCAATGGTTCCCATTGTGTTGAGTTCCTCCATGAGATGAGGAAACTTCTGTTGAACTTGGTCCCTGGTGAGCCACTTGCCCTGGTGAAGGAGTTGTCTTGCTTTGACAACTCGATACAGTTGGATATTCTCCTGGAGAGTGTGCTTGATTTGTGTGTCCATGATCCGATTAGTTGCAGCTTGTTCCATGCAATATGGATTTAACTCTGTGGGTGTGAGTGTTGGCATTATGATACAGGTGTTGTCCTTGATGGCAACTCACTCAAATGAAAGATCACAGTGCGGCTGGTCAACAACAAAGAATTATAGATCAGACTCTAAAGAATGAAGAAAGAGAGGCGTACGTAGGTTCACCTTGTCCAATCTGCGTATACACATAGGTTTACTAAACAAAAGGACCGTATATGTACATACACACTTTCACAGAAGGAAAAGCGCATATATCTTGGAAAACTAAAGTTTTTGGTCCAAGATATTTCTTGGTCCAAGATATTTTACCCAAGGTAATTGGTCCAAGGTATTTGGTCCATGGTATTGAGAAAGGCCTAAAACTATATAAGGAGGAGAAGATAAATAGGCCAAGTGTGCAAGTAATTTGAACATCTTATGAGGGGTTGGATCATATATGCAGGTTAATGAGCTTCTGATGGTTTGCTTGATCTGATCTAAGGAGGAACCTATGTGGCTTATGAAGGTTGATGAACCGAGATCATAAAGTCTTAAAAGTATTCTCATTATGTGGTTTGATCTTGAATAGTCTAGATCTAAATACTGACACGTGTTTTATTCTGTAAATGTGATGATCTGGGTATGACTGAAGTCTGGAATAGGTTTGATGTTTTAAGTTATAATTTATAGATATGTACGTAGGTTCCCTTTAGTAAAATAGTGTATGCACACTGGTTCAGCATATCAAAGTAGCGCATACATCATAAATTGGAATTTGCAGATCTGTATGCTGGTTCCCTTCGATAATATTGTGTATACACATTGGTTTGACATAGGGAAGTAGCATATACCTTATGAAGCATGATGTTTATAGTTTTAGTAGTCTCTGTTTGGTGTTGTAGAGTTCTGGGTTCTATTCTGATGACTGTATGCTGGTAACAGTGTTCTGAATGATCAGATCGATTGATTGTGATTTGCTTCGGTGATGATGGGTTATCAGTGATTGATTGATTTAGCTATGGTTGATTCAAAAAGTGATGTTTGAGTTTTAGTGATTGGTTGATGCATATGTATTTGATGCAGTTATGATTTTCTGAGTTTTAATGTTGTTGATGGGTCCAGTATGAAAATTGGATGAAACGTGGTCCCTGGTAGAAGAGTGGAGTTTTCCGTAGGCTGGCACCTATGTACTAGTGAACATATTGGCTAGTACAAGAGATAGGGGGTTGTAGCTCCCTTCCAGTAGTAGCTAGAGAACAAGAGAAGGTTGTATCCTTCTACAGGTGGGTGCTTGCGTACTGGTATAAGTCTGCACCAGTACAAGATTGTAAACCGATTTTCTTATTATTAAAAAAAAGGCAGACATGACAACAACAAGTCATTTTTACCCACATTGGGTTTCCACCTTATATCTTGGTGTTCATTTGTGTTGCTTACGTGTGATGCTTTATTTTGCTTTTACTGCACTGTCTAATAAATATCTGATATACTTGTTAAAGCTCGATACATGATAAATTTTCTAAATCAAAAGTTCTTTACATATATGTTGGTTGCTTTAAGTACAGTCGTGTATACACGCTACTTCACTTAGCTAAAGTAGCATTTATAAATCTGTTTGGGATAAAATTATTGATCTAATAATACTGATTCATCCCCCCTCTCACTATTATTTCCAACAATTGGTATTAGAGCAGGTGCTTCAGAAGAAGCTTGATCGCTTAAAGGGAGATCCATCATCATGAGTAATCAAGAAAGCGTGGGATCCATCAGACCACCAATATTTGATGGGAGGAATTTTATTTATTGGAAAATAAGAACCACAACTTATCTACAATCACTTGGAATGGATGTCTGGGAAATTGTGGAAGGAGGATATACATTTCCAATAGCAATTCCTACAGATATGGCAGGGGAAAAGCAATATGAAACCAATGCCAGAGCTGTCAATATTTTAGTAGGAAGTCTATCACAATCAAAGTTTGTCAAAGTCATGTAGCTCAAATCAGCCAAAGAAATATGGGACAAAATCATTCTGAGCTACGAAGGAGACTCTCAGGTAAAACATGCTAAACTTCAAACACTTAGAATTCAGTATGAAACTCTTAAGATGCACAGTGATGAAAGTATAGCTAGTTACTTCTTATGCATAGATGGGGTTGTTAATTGTATGAATAAACTGGGTGAAGAAATAAAGGAAGTTACCTTAGTTGAGAAATTTTTGAGATCCTTGTTTTCTAAATTTGAATCAAAAGCGTCTGCATAGAAGAAAAACAGGATCTGCAGACTATCACTGTGACACAACTTCACGGAATCTTAACTACCTTCAAGATGAGAAAAGGAGGACCATCAAATGTGAGAGAAGTTGCATTTAAAGCTTCAGCAAAATGAAAGGAAGAACATAATGAATCGGGACATATTTCAGAAGAAGAAGATGAGGTAAACTTTCTTAAGAAGCTTCAATGGGGTTTCGGAAGATTTAGAGGTAAGCTACCCTTCAAATGCTTTGCTTGTGGCATAGTTAGTCTGTATGCTACCAAATGTCCTCATAAAGATAAATATGAAAAAGGGAAGGAATATGCAAAATGGAATAGAAAACAAGTTGTAAATAAAAGGAGTTACTATACTCATGAAGATAACGATGGTTTATCAAATAGTGATGAAGATGAAAATAGTAATGACTATAGACTTCTAAAGGATTATGATGATGATAATTTTTGGGATGCTTTAGAAGAGGATGACCTTCATGAAGAAATCTCTAAACTCAAAATATATTTAGAAGAAAATAATATGATTATAGATACCTTGACATACCAACTT
>APFE030797687.1:25404-54064 GCA_000404065.3 Pinus taeda | reverse complement strand
GAAAAACACAATGAAAAACTAGAATGTGAAATTGTGGGTCTAAGAAAGGATCTTGAGAAAACGAAATCTCTCAATATTATATTTGCTAAAGGATCAGAAACCTTAAATGAAATTATCAAAGTGCAGCATTCTCCTTTGATAAAGATAGGTCTTGGATATATTGAAGAAGCATCTCAATCATAGAAGCCGTCAACCTCCACTAAAAGCTATCTTGATGTAGCAAAGACAAGTGAATAGTATGACAATCATCAGCAAAGGCATAAAGCAGATCACCAGGTAAATCAGACTCAATTTACTCCAAGGATGAATAGAAGCCACAACCAACCTTAGGTAAATCATACTCAGTTTGCTCTACATATGAATATTAATAGAAACTACAATTACCAGGTCAATAGATTCGATAGTCACAGGAACTTCTTTAATGGGCAATGTTTTTCATGTCATAATTTTGGACACAAAACTACTCAATGTGTTGCTTACAAAACCATCATGAATAGAGAAGCCCGAAATCCTTTACAAAACCATCATGACTAGAGAAGCCCGAAATCAAAGGAATGTAACACGGGTCAAGAAAAGTCCCTATATAACTTTTCTCTTCTTGAAGATGAAATAGCATGCTCAATCTATAACAACTTTGGTCATGAAGAATTTGAATGCAGGAGAAAATTTCAGCAAACATCTCAAAAGGATAAAACTCCATTAAATCCCAAGATATAGATCGGGAAATAATCTCAAACTGAAAGATGTGGTATAGCCTTGTATGCTGAAGGACAAGAAAATCAATTGTACATCGACAGTGAATGTTTAAACCACGTGACAAGTGACAAAGAAAAACTTCACCCATATAATTCCTTAGAAAAGGAAAAGAATGTCTCATTTGGAAATGACACTCCTACTGTCATAAAAGGTAAAGGCTATGCTTTCTTGAAAGAAAAGGTTAAATCTAGAAATGTTATGTATGTAGACAGTTTAAAGCATAACCTGTTGAGTGTTAGTCAAATGTGTGGTCAAGGAAATGAAGTGGTGTTTTGATTAAACAAATGTGTTGTTCGTGAGATTGATATAGGAGGGACTGTGATCAAAGGTACAAGAATTCCAAACAACTTATAAATACTCAAGGGAGGACAACAATAGAGCTATCTAAGCAAAAATGATGAAAACTGGCTGTGGCATAGAATATTGAGACATCTAAGCTTTTTTGAAATAAGAAAATCATGCATATTCAAGGTTGTTCATGATCTTCCAGATATCAGCATCCCTGAAAATACAATATACAAACCTTGTCAAATCGGTAAGCAAACCAGAGCTCACTTCAATGAAAAAGAATGGTCATCTAGTAAGCCTCTTGAACTTGTCCATACTGATTTATATGGACCATCGAGGAAAAAGTGACCTCGTGGAGAAGAATACTTTATTTTTTTCATTGATGATTTTTCCAGAATGTGTTGGACAGGTCTTCTAAAGCACAAAGATGAAGCATTTGAAAAGTTCCAAGCCTTCAAAGCTTTTGTTGAAAATGAATTAGATCGAAAAATCAAATGCCTCAGATCTGATCGAGGAGGGGAATTTATCTCGGATGAATTCTTTGACTTTTGTGAACAACATGGAATAAAAAGGCAATTCTCCACTGCAAGGACTCCTCACCAAAATGGAGTGGTAGAAAGAATGAATAGAACTATTCAACAAATGGCTCAAGCTATGTTACATGAATCTAGAACTCTTGCAACCTTATGGGGTGAAGATGCATTCACCACCATAACTATTATCAACCAAGCAAATGTTCGCGTAAATAGCACTCAAACTCCACATGAACATTGGTATGGTAAGACTCCTAATGTAAAATAGTTTAAAGTTTTTGGAAGAAAATGTTATATCAAAAGGATTGATGAAAAACTTGGTGAGTTTGAACCCAGAGTAGATGAAGGTATTCTTCTTGGTTATTCTTCTAGAAGTAAAGGATACAGATGTTATAATAAAAGACTTGGAAATTTGTTGAAAGCATTGATGTTGTAGTTGATGAAGCATGCAAAAATCCAAAATAGATAAAAACATAATATTATGACAATGAACAAGATGGGGACTATTTTCCCACATCAAATCAAAATGATATTGAAGAAGAAAAAAATGAAGCACCAGAAGAAGAGATAGTGGTAGAAGAAAAGACTTTGTCCAAGTATGTTCAGAAAAATCGTCCAGAAACTCAAATTTTAGAGGAAAAAGAGGCAGGTGTACAGACACGAAGAACTATTACATGGGCCTCAAGCTATCTATCATTGTTATCCTCCACCAAAACTCAAAATGTAAATGAAGCATGCAAAGATGAATGTTGGATCAAGGCCATGGATGAAGAACTTGAGCAAATTGAAAAGAATGATACTTGGGAATTAGTTTCTAGACCTCATGATAAAAATATTATAGGAACGAAATGGATATTCAAAAAAAATTTGAATGAAAATGGAGAAGTCATCAGAAAAAAAGCCAGACTTGTTTGTAAAGGGTATGCTCAACACAAAGGTATATATTTTGAAGAAATTTTTGCACCTGTTGCCAGACTTGAAGCCAGAAGGATATTTCTTTCTTTTTCTAGCTTTCATAAATTCAAAGTATATCAAATGCATGTAAAATCAGCCTTCCTGAATGGAGATTTAGAAGAATAAGTTTATATTGAACAACCAGAAGGATTCATTCTTGGAAATGATGCAAAACTTGTATGCAAACTCAAAAAGGCCCTATATGGTCTGAAACAGACTCCAAGGGCCTAGTATTACCATCTTGATAAGTATCTACACCAACAAGGTTCTAAAAAGGTTCAACAGATAGCAACCTATATACAAAGATTGAAACTGATAAATTGCTAATTATTATTGTTTATGTTGATGATATCATTTTTGGTAGCAATGAAGAATCCATGAGTCAGAATTTTTCCTCAGTAATGCAACAATAACTTGAAATGTCCTTGCTTGGTGAACTTACCTATTTTCTTGGTTTACAAGTTCAAGAAAATAAAGATGGTATTTTTTTTTCACAAATCAAATATCTCAAACAGATCTTGAAAAGGTATGAAATGGAAGATTCTAAACTTGTATGTACCCCAATGGTAACAGGATGCAGTCTTGGCTCAAATGATGAATCAGTAGCAATACATCAACCAACTTACAGATCCATGATTAGTAGTCTACTTTATCTAACAGGGACCTAACCTGACATCATGCATGTAGTAGGAATAGTTGGAAGATTCCAAGAAAATCCAAAGGAATCACAGCTTCAGGAAGTCAAAAGAATTTTCAAATATCTTCAAGGAACTCAAGACTTTGGTTTATGGTATCCTAGAGATACATATCTTACTCTTCATGCATATATAGATGCAGATAGGGTAGGAAGTGTCGATGACAGAAAAAGCACTAGTGGTGGTGTATTCTATATGGGTTCTAGGTTAGTATCTTGGTTTAGTAAGAAACAAAGCTCAATTGCTTTATCCACAACTGAAGTGGAATATGTGGTTGTTGCATCTTGTTGCACACAACTACTTTGGATGATGCAAACCTTGCAAGACATTCAGATCACATGTACTCCACCCATCTCTATTCTATGTGATAATACAAGTGCCATTAGTATTTCAAAGAATCCAGTCATGCCCTCCAAGGCCAAGCACATACCCATAAAATACCATTTTCTACAAGAACAAGTGCTTGAAAAAAAGGTCAAATTAGAGTATGTTCCCTTCAAAGAACAAGTTGTTGATATTTTCACTAAACCACTACCTAGAGACACATTTGAATATCTTAGACAAAAGCTGGAATTACTTGCTGCATCATCCTGTTGTTAAATCCAAATTTTTCAAGAAAGGTTATTATACACGTGTTTCATGACGTATAGTTGCGTACACATGTGAGTTTCTGTGGGTTGAGGAGTGTATCTATTTTTCTGACAAGAAAAACAGTGGGGTAGGCACTGATATCGGTGCTCTGTCTGATGTTGATTATTACAGTCTATTGATATGCCTTGTTCATTATTTTTTATTTGACTGATAAATATGCCTTGATCATTGACTTATTAACAATGCATAGGTAGCACAGGTTCAGGGGGAGCATTAGACTTCTCTCACATTTTGCATTGTTGGCATTATGGTTGCTGAATATAGTTCTGGTTGTCGATACTTATTCCTATGGTGTGATATTTTTTTAATAAGTCCTATTGGACAAATGATGTAATTTTTATCCCCACTTTGCATGGGATGGATGATGTAATTATATTTTTGTCATGTATAAAAAATTGGTATATCCCCACTTGGTTGGGTGGATGAGTCAAATTTGGTGTATCCCCATGTGGCTGGGAAATTGATGTATGCATGAGTCATTGTTGATAGGAAGGTCATAATCACTTAGTCAAGTTACAAAGTCATGTTATTCTTTTGAAAAATATTTTTGCAGACTCTGCATATGCATCGACAACATAATGTATATCAAAAGAGGAGAATATCTTGGTCCACCCTTTGCCCTTGATGTCAAAGGGGGAGAGTGACTTGGTGTTGTTGTTGCCATCAAGTCCAAAGGGGGAGATTGTTCACATTATGACACATGTGTTGTCCTTGATGGCAACTCACTTAGATGAAAGATCACAGTGCAGTAGGTCAATGGCAAAGAATTATAGATCAGAATCTAAATAATGAAGAAAGAGAGGTATATGCAGGTTCACCTTTTCCAAGTTCCGTATACACATAGGTTTACTGAACAAAAGGAGGGTATACGTACACACACACTTTCACAGAAGGAAAAGCACGTATATCTTGGAAAACCAAAGTTTTTGGTCTAAGGTATTTCTTGGTCCAAGATATTTGACCCAAGGTAATTGGTCCGAGGTATTTGGTCCAAGGTATTGGTCCTAAGTAGTTTTGGTCCATTGTATTGAGAAAGGCCTAAAACTATATAAGGAGGAGAAGGTCATTAGGCCAAGTGTGCAAGTAATTTGAACATCTTATGAGGGGTTGGATCATATATGTAGGTTAATGAGCTTCTAATGGTTTGCTTGATCTGATCTAAGGAGGCACCTATATGGCTGATGAAGGTTGATGAACTGGGATCATAAAGGCCTTAAAGTATTATCATTATGTGGTTTGATCTTGAATAGTTTAGATCTAAATACTGACACGTGCTTTATTCTGTAAATGTGATGATCTGGGTATGACTAAAGACTGGAATAGTTGTGATGTTTTAAGTTAGCATTTACAGATCTATACACAGGTTCGCTTTAGTAAAATAGCATATGCACTCTGGTTTAGCATATCAAAGTAGTGTATACATCATAAATTGGAATTTACAAATTTGTACACTGGTTCCCTTCAGTAACAGTGCATATACATGCTGGTTCAACATAGGGAAGTAGCGCATACCTTATGAAGCATGATTTTTAAAGTTTCATTAGTCTCTGTTTGTTATTGCAGAGTTTTGTGTTCTATTCTGATGGCTATATTCTGGTAACAATGTTCTGAATGATCAGATCGATTAATTGTAATTTGCTTCAGTGATGATGGGTTGATAGTGATTGATTGATTTAGCTATGGTTGATTCAGAAAGTGATGATTGAGTTTCAGTGATTGGTTGATGCAGAGCTATTTGATGTAGTTATGATTCTCTGAGTTTTAATGTTGTTGATGGTGTTGGGTTGTGTTATATTCTTTCCATGACTAGCCCACGTAGTTAACCAGGAGGTTAGAAGGGGGGCAGAGCCCCGCCTTAGTTGCATCGATTACATAGAGGGGGGAGTCACAAGGGATTTGAGGGGTGCAAGTAACCTCACTCTATGGGGTCCGTGGTAGCGCCTTGGAAAAATTTGGTTTGGGACCCTATATTAGGTTGGGCGGACCTACCTATGATTTTATGCATGCTTTTCGCACATGGTTTTGGACGCGATGGTTTTCGGTCCATGGTATTGGATGCTTCGGCATGTATAAATATGTATTGTAACATTGAAAGGAACATAATAAAAAAAATCAAGTTGGTAGTCCTGGTTTTGGGATCCATGGGAAAATCTTTGTGTATATGTGTTTTATGTGTTATGCTCTCACATTGTTTATTTTCTGTATTTTAGAATTTGTATGTAGGTAATTTTTGTATGGGGTTAAAACCTACAGATGAGTCCAATATGAAAATTGGATGAAAAGTGGGCTCCAGTTTGTGATGTTGTGTTCCAGGAGTATCTAGTCTGAAAATTCATGAAACGTGGTCCCTGGTAGAAGAGTGGAGTTTTCTGTAGGCTGACACCTACTTTGTAGTAAACATATTGGCTAGTACAAGAGCTACGGGGTTGTAGCTCCCTTCCAATAGTAGCTGGAGAATGAGAGAAGGTTGTATCCTTCTACAGGTGGATGCCTGCATACTGGTATAAGTCCGCACTAGTACAATATTGTAAACATATTTTCTTATTATTAAAAAGAAGATAGAGACGATAGCAACAAGTGGTTTTTACCCACTTTGGGTTTCAACCATATATCTTGGTCTTCATATGTATTTCTTTTGTGTGACACTTTATTTTTCTTTTATTACACTGTCTAATAAATCTTTGATATACTGGTTAAAGCTCAATACATGATAAATTGTCTAAATCAAAAGGTCTCTACATATATGTTGGTTGCTTTAAATATAGTCGTGTATACACGCTAGTTCACTTAGCTAAAGTAGCGTATATAAATCTATTTGAGAAATAAAATTATTCATCTGATAATACTAATTCAGCCCCCCTCCCCCCTCCTCTCAATATTATTTCCAACAGTGAGTTGTTCTGCAATGTCGGATGTGTCTAGTAATGGTGGAAAGTATGGCCAAAGGTAATACACATTGAACATTGGATGCATGCCAAGGAATGGGGGAATTCTGAGCTCAAATGCATTGTCTCCCATACCCTTGGTAATGGTGTAAGGACCATATCGAAGTGGTCTGAGTTTTCAATAGGCTTCGATAAGGCATTCCTTTTGCAAATGCAACCATACTTTGTCACCCACTTGAAACTTGTGTGGCACCCAATGTTGATCATGTTGCTACTTTTACTTGACATTTGATTTCTCCATAATTTTGTGGACCTACTGGTGAATATCTTGGATGTGCTCAATGAAGCTATTTGCCTTATCTGTTTCGGACTGGACATGAGCTGAATCTACATGAGTAGTGGCAAATGGCATGGCTACATCAATGGGACATAGTGACTGGAATCCCAAGCCCACTTGAAAAGGGTTGTGGCCAATCAAGCTGTGGAGAGCCCAGTTATAACTATGTTGAACATGGAGGAGGATCTCATCCCATGTGCATGGATTCTTTGAGTTGTACATGCACATAATATGTACAATCATCCTATTGACAACCTCTGTCTGGCCATTAGTTTAGGGATGGAAGGCTATGGAATTAGTGAGTTTGGTGTCCAACATCGACCAGAGACTGAACCAAAAAGTACTAAGGAACCTACTTTCTCGATCTAAGATGATAGATTGTGGGATCCTAAAGTGTACCCACACTAGTTCAAAGAATATTTTAGCAGTGGCTTCTACTATGATATTCTTCTTGCAAGCCTCCATAATGGCCATCTTCGAGAACCTATCAACAACCACAAAAACACAGTCGTTTCCATGCTTAGTAGAAGGAAGGCCCAACATGTAATCTATGGAGATGGATTCCCAAGGTTGACTAGGGGTAGGCAGCAGGGTATAGAGGCCTTACTTCTTGATGGCTAGTTTAGCAATGGCACATGCAATGCATGACCTGATGTACTTCCCGACATCCTGTCAAAGATTCGGCCAATAGAAATGCTTCTGCAGTACTACCACCATTTTCTTGACCCTAAAAAGACCAACAACCCGATTATAGTGTGCTTCCCAAATCATCTTGGCAAGCTCGATTGAAGAAACACAAAGGTGACCTAGGTGGCATAACAAAGCACCCTGGAGGTGAAAATATGGAACATGATGACCCTCCAAGAGTGTCTGGTATGTGTGGTAGAATTTTGGGTCACTTTTGTAGAGAAGTGGCTAATTAGTATTTTCATGCCCACAAGAGTTGAGCACAGTGGTTAATGCCATGATCAGTGATCAACTGAGGCAATCTGCAACATTATTGATGCTACCCTTCTTATGCTTGATATTCAAATGGAACTGTTGCAGGTATGTGGACCACTTCTGATGGCGATCATTCTGCAATTTCCCTTGGGTCTGTATGAACTATAGGGGCCAGTGGTGTTGGGCATGGAATACCCCCACAACATGTTTTGGGGCTCAAAGCCCAAGTTTTGAGTACTATTGTTGTAAATACTCCGCGAATTGCAGGCTCGGAGTGCAAATTGTATGTTAGAGTCATAGGGTTGTCCGCCCTAAGTTTTGAAGGTAGTGTCAGCCTACCCATGGTCTGCAGACCATGGGATTGTATAAATAGAGTGAGACTCTAAGTTGAAGAGAAAAAAAGTAACCAAGAAATAGAGTTTATAAGATAGTGAGCATAGAGAAAGGGTCTAAGTGCTTTGGGTCATAGTAGTGGGAAGAGGTTCTGCAGCTGAGTGCGCAGAGGCCTAGTAGAGTCCGCAATTGAGTGCATAGGGTAGAGTCGGGTCTGTAACTAGGGAAAGAGATAATAAAAATAAGTTTGATTCCAAATCTTGTGTATCTATTTGAGTTACTATATGGTTGATATCTTTTGCAATTGTACAGTTTTATTTATCATGCACACTTGTATGAATGATGAACACTGTTAAGTATAGCTAAACACATATAGATAAGCTAAGTGATCAACTAATATCAGGTTAATAGTAAGGGATTAGGTAATAATGTGGATCGGGCCCCGAGCAGGGCTGCACAAAGGCAACATCGTAGGTTGTGAGGTACTGATAGGTGTGCATAGCGACGTGCGCACAAGGTCAAACAACAGACCACTGAAAATCATAAGACATCTCTAGCATGCGGAAGCCTAGTTCTAGCACCCTCCCATACTACTTCGAGTGAGACCTTAGTCCATGCTCCGCAGACTATTGCCGAAAGGGCCAGTAGAACTGGGATTGTTTGGCTGAATTACCTCTGAACCTGGGTCAAGCCCCCACAAGCCAACAAATGGTTTTGTTGCCAAGACTGGGATCCACATAAGGGATGTCTAATGTCATGTCACTGGAATCCAACAAAGAAATAAATTGAAGAGTGGTTAGACAAGAAGATTCACAAGTTCGTGACACAAGAAAACAGGAATCCGTGAGTATCTAAGGAATAGTGGTTGGAGCACTACCTATATATGGAAATCCATGAAATTTTCTTTGCATCCTTTCCTTCTGAGCTGTATGAGTGGATCGCAAAGCTAGCAGACAGTCAGGGAAGGTGCAGGATCGATAAACCAATCATGTGGACTCCGCAATTAGTGCGCATATTAGAAGAATCAAAAGATAAAATTGCATGATTTGTGGATCATTAGATCGATTGAATTATAGGAGGATTTATCACTGAGTTTGTGGTAGATACAACCATCATCTATAGTAAGGCGGAACAATGCTTCATCAAAGGACCGCGAGGTAAGTATATTAAATCTTTGAACACTTAGATTAAGATGCTATTGTGTGAAAAGTAAGTTATGTGAATAAATTAATGTTTGGGACTATGCGAAGTGGGAAGATCTACAGAAATGGAAGTAGTGAAGAATTATAAACTAATCCCTTAATTTCACCCTTGCAGGAAAGCAAGGAAGAGCTCGTGAAAGTTTCTCTGAGAAGCGCGGTCAGTCTGATAAGGCAGTGAATTCCATGCTTACCACCTCCACCTACACTCCCACTCGTCTCACCATATTCACCTCCATCCCCACCCACCCCACCTCCGCCACCAGCACAGTTTAGTATGGTGAGTGCGATCAAACTGCCAGTATTCAGAGGAGTAGGGAATGAAGATGTGGAACAATTTTGGTTTGTGGTAAGGGCAGTATGGGAAGCACAAGGAGTCGTGGATGACAATGTAAAGAAGGCTAGGTTGTTAAGCGCGTTGCAAGATCGCTCATTAACATGGTACATTAAGCATTCTAATGACCATCCAAACTTAGGAATCGTAGAAATTCGGGCCACACTAAACAGGGAATTTAGTAGGACAAAGTCGAAGACACAATCAATTATCGAGTTTAAGGAGATCGTGATGCTCCCAAGTGAGACCCCCTGGGATCTGGACCAGAGACTGAAGAGTATGATTCATGAAGCCAACATGACTTTGACAGATGGACAACACCGCACATGGTTTGTAGCATCATTAACATCGCATTTAAGGACGACGCCATCACAACAAAAGATTTCCACCGAGGGCGAAGCTTTGGAGAGGCAATGAGGTTGCATGAGACCCCTATACAAGATCCTGGTCTGGGAGTCCAACAAATCCACATGCAACTCCAAAATTTGTGTCTAGAAATGCATAGTTTGAAATAGGACAGGACACCTCAGCCAGAGGTGCGTGAGGAGGTATGGTGCATAAAATGCAAAGGCCAGGGGCATGACAAGGACCACTATCTAGTTTTCACGAATTACTTGGTGGGAGGAGGGTCAATGCTATTAAGACCTAAGGCACAAGCAGGACCAAGTGCAGTGCCTACACTATGGTGCATGATTTGTCAGATAGGAGGAAAGCACACTACAGATAATTGTCATCTATTGTAGAAGTATACACAGACATCCCAACAATTATTTTGTAATTTTTACAGGTTGGTAGGCCATGATGAATGCACTTACAGAAGCTACGACTAATGATGGATTGGACTCCTACCTATAGGGTATAGACTGAAACATGAGCCCTTGACCCAAATGCAAGAATGGTGTGCGCTAGATTTCAAGGGCGTGGACAAGGTCGAGGCAGAATGGGACCAGGAAGGGGTCGTGAACAACTAATTTTCTACAATTGCAGAGGGCCTGAACACTATGTCTGTAATTGTATAAATCTGACAAGAACATCATGTTTGTAATATACTTAGTTTGATCAAGAGGCAAAAT
The DNA here is from genome assembly GCA_000404065.3 of Pinus taeda. NCBI lineage: Eukaryota > Viridiplantae > Streptophyta > Pinopsida > Pinales > Pinaceae > Pinus > Pinus taeda. Next base: position 43,084 of record APFE030797687.1, on the reverse strand, counting down.
ACTACCCTACCTTGATAGCGAGGCTATGCGAAAAAGGGGTACTCTAGCCTCCCTCGACTTAGAATTTGCAAATGATGAGGTCTGACCCATGCAAAGAAGACCCAAATGTAAACATAGTGCTTAGAAGTGGTATCACCACAGATGATGATAAGGGTAAGCAGTCAGAAGAAAGTGCATGCATTCACAAGGCTCCTACAAAGGAACCTGAATTTGATTTGGAGAGAGTGAAGGAGACATCCATGGAAGCTAAGAAGAGCTTCACGAAGGCCTCCACTTCAGGTAGTAAGGATCAACTAGAACCAAGGATGGATTCTTCAATGATCACTACCTTTCTAGAGACATGCATGAAATTGTTGCGCGGCAATAAGGTGGTAAAAGGACTACAAGAACTTATCACTAGGTGTGCGGGATTAGGAGAACCGCATGTGGTCCAGAAACATGGAAAGCATGCATTGTGCATAGGAAGGGAAATGCAATTGACTGCGCAAATTGGGGAGTACGAAATTGATCAGGTAATACTGGATCTCGGATTGGACACGAATGTACTACCGAAACAAACATGGGAATGCATGGGTAGATGCACACTACAATGGTCTCCTACCCAGTTGCGAATGGCAAACCAACAAAAGATCCTACCCATGGCGAGATTGCAAGGGATAACGGTGGATATTGAAGGTGCAAGGGCACTGGCAGATTTCAAAGTGATAGAGGTTGTCGACAATAGCAATCCCTATCCTGCACTACAAGGCATAGACTAGGCCATTGATATGAACAGAGTCATAAATCTAAAGAAGCGAAAATGATTTTTGAGAAAAGGTTACTAGGCATAGTAATACTGGTAGATCTTCCTGAAGGAGTGTGCTACACTAAACTGGTGTGTGACGATGATAGTGATGATGATCTCAATTGCATCTACAAGATAATCGCGTGATAACAGGATTGGGTGAATCCAACTGTAGATGGTAGAATTTTGTGGGAGAGTGAAAGCTCCTACACCTCAGATTCAAACGAAGAAATAGAACGATGGCAGAATCCAGTACATGAAGCAACAAATCTTAATTGCAACATGATGATAAGATCAGTACATTGCATAACCATGGAGATAAGGGATCTGCCTAGGTATGATAGGTTGACAACAGTGGATGAATTCTTGAACAAATTCGAGAGCAAAATATCAGAACAACAATGTTTTGACACTTTGAAATGGGCATTGCACGCTACACCTACAAGATGGTGGGGTACGCACTAGCAGAGTTTCAAGGATTGGCATGAATTTTGAAGGTTGATGCGCCTGTTAGTCTCAGTATCTTCACACTGCCATCAAAGATCAAAATTTCTTTTTTTTCATGCATGTTAGGAGTCTCATTCAATCAATTGCATTCCATTAGGTCATGTATCAACTGATGGTAGTGGTTTCGTTTCAGTTTCCCTCATGTCATATACTTGTTGGCTTGTTCAAACCTCTTTTCAATCATTTATAGTCATTTCAGTTCATTTCATTTATAAAAACCAGTCTTAGGGTTTAGTTTCACTAGGTCTTAGGATTTGTCATTATGGTCATTTAGAAATGAATAAAAGGGTCAGTAGGAACATGAGGAGGATAAAAAATGTTCATATAGTCATGAGTTTACTTCTGATATGCTGCAATAAAGCTCTTTCACCTCAAAACTCTATTTTGAGGTGAAATAGAGTGTTTGTACTTAATGGTTTCATTTCATGTAAATTATGTAATTTTATAGTTCCTATACGTATTAATTTTTCACAAGTTGTTCCTGGTGACCTGGCAACAATGCCAGCTCCTGCTACTATAAAAAGTCAATATGATGAAAATCAGTTCACCTGCAAAAAGGCAAAAAGTCAGATATTAGCAAAACAGAGCATTTTGAAAAAGCTACCAAAACTATAGAAAAGTGGGTTTTGATTTATGTAAAATCGAAAGAGGAAAAGTATAAAAGTCCAATTCATATGTTTTATTCATTCCTTGTTGAATTGGAGAGCTAAGGAGAATTGAAAACACGATTTTGAGCCAAAGGAGGAAAATAGAGGAAATTTGGAAAAGATTTTCTAGCGTTGTGCATTAAAAGTGCAGTGCGCACCTATTACAGTTTGTCAGTGTAAATTTGGTTTGGCATTGCACATTAAAATGGTACTGCACACTTCTTAGTGAGCACTGTGCACCTGTTGGAGAAGCCTGAATTTCCTCAAATCGCCTCCAAATTTCCTAAAAAATCATTTGATGTCTGTCCCACGTAAGTATATCATTCTTCCTTTCTTTGTAGAGTAATGTTTGGTTTTTAGGGTTTTTTTTGGCTTCCTTTAAAGCAAACCCTAACTAATTTTCAAACACAAAACCCTAATTAATTACTAAATTGCCTCTCACAAGTTATCAAAGGTAGTTTTTGTTTTCTCTCACTTCATTCATATTGAGTTTTCCAAGTCACATTCCCTATCCCCTAATCATCAAGGTTCCTTCCCCAAAATCCCACTCTCATTTACAAAAACCTAGCCCTATGACACTATTCCCAAACCCTAACTCCCAAATCAATCCATCCCACTACACCTACTTCACTATCAAACCCTTATTCCACATCCTCAACACCATTCACTCCCCTCATTCCCTAAAAGAAACCCAAATTCCTACTCCCACAAGCATTCACTTCCTCATACACATTACTTACCTTGTATTTCTAAAATCTCTTCATACTCATCTTATTATCACTATAATCCCTCATCTTACATCACCTATCACATTATCAAAAATCCATGGAGGGAGACATAGACTATGAGAGGGAGGAAGAAACTTTCAGTGACACATCCAGAGAAGCACATGTGCCAAGAAAGCCACACAAAGAGGGAAAGATCATCTAGGAGGAACCTATCAATCTCATAGAATTGCTTTCTTGTCCTTTTGTCATATCTAGTTTCAGACATCAATCTTTCTATGAGTTTTGTGAAATGGTGGAGAGGGTAAAGTTTCATCATGTGCTTGCCTGGTTGTTTGTCACCCATCTACATAATGGCCAAGTGAATCTTGTTGGCATCTCCTTCATCTTGTCACCTACCACCATTTCAGAAGCAACAAGCATCCCCAATGTAGGTGAGCAATGGAATAAAGAACGGTATGTGGACATAGAACATTATAAGCCTTACATTAAGGTTGGATATCACAACAAAATCAACAGAGTATTTCCCTTCAAATACATAGAGAACATTTTTGTCCTTCTCATGAAGCTTATTATCAAATATTTCACTTGTTAAGGAAGGTTTTCCCGATTGTATGCATATCGTATCATGTTGTTGATGCACTTTACTAGGGTGAGGATGATGAACCTCCCTTAGTTTATAAACAAGAAAATTGAGAAGATGGCCCACTATGTTCAAGGAAAACCTTTTCCTTGGCAACTAAGCAACATTTCACACTTCTCATTGATTAAGATGGTTGTCTTGCACCAGCTAAACTTGATAAACATGCCATAGGATACCTTTATTTCCCATGAGATGTTCAAAGTCCCTCAAGTTTCATCAGTGCCTTAGGAGGAAGGAGGACCATCAGGATAGCCAGGTGTCCATGAGACCGAGACTACAGGTGTGCCAATATTTGTTACTTATGAGAGAGGCACAAGGAGTCTTTTGGCTACTTCCAAGTGAGTACTATCTCCACTAGGGGTGGAAGGGGTCTTGCCTTCTTCACTAGATTATAGGAAAATGCTATCTCCACTGGGGGTGGAAGGGACTTTTCCTTCTTCTCCAGCTATATAGGTTGGCCAGAAGTCAAAGAGCAGAGAGAAAGGGAAACAAAGGATCCATGAGGGGGGCCCTACTGAAGGGCATGATAGGGATTTTATTTTGATGGAGGAGGATGACATTGACTTGGGATCTCAAGTCTCAAGAATCAAGGACATGATTATCAGAGAGAAGGAGGCTGAATTACAAGCCTTATCGGTTAACCTTGAGAGAGCTAAATGGATCATTAAATACCTTGAGCAAGAAAACAAGCAGCTTACCAACAAACAAGATGTCATGGAGCTGCAAATCATTAAAGAAAACCGCAAAAGTCCAAGAGGGAAAAGGGCAAGTTGACCTCCATTGAACAAGAAATGGAGAATGACTGGGATTATTTGTTGGAGAAGGTGAATATGCACTTGGAGAGGTTGCTTGAGAAGGCAAACAAAGAGAAAAAGATGCTTCACCACATGGCCTACCACTACCTAGCTCGGAACAAGATTTGCAATGCAAGGACAAAGAGGTAAAAGCCAAGCTAAGAAGAGTTTTGAGGAACAAGAAAGAGAAAGATAAAATCAAAATCTTGGTTGAAGCATCATTGGCTCAACAAAGCACCTAACAAGGATCCCTCATGCCAAATTTCAAGAAATTTTGAGCAACTTTTGTCATTTATGAATTTTGAAATTAGAAAAATAGGTTTTTCCAATAGGTGGGGCTGCGCTTTTGATGGGGACATCCTCTTGGAAAATGGCTTACATATTTGGAATCAGCATGGAAAAATAAGTGAACTAAAAAATAGACACCCAAAAAGTGCCCTCCCTACCACTTTTTTGCCACACAAGAAGCAGTCTTGGGAGAATCAAATTTTGGAGGGGCAAATGAGCTCCAAATCAGAAAAATCAAATTGTTCCAAAAGCTAGACAGGTAGGGCTTTCCAACTAGCTAACTTGCACCTGATTTGGACACTAAGAAGGCCTCCAAAACTGGCACTAAAAAGGCATTGTGCATTAAACTTTTTTCCCTGCGCATTAAACTGATTTTGCCAGTTTTGCCTAAATTTCCAATTTTTTCCTAGTTTTCTTGGAAATCGACTTTTTCCTCATTCCTTGGTAAATGTCTGCATGGAAAATGATGAAATTGATGTAAATATGGATGAAAAATACCTCATAGGGTAGATACATCAAACGTCAAGTGGTTTTGATGATCAATGAATTGGTTTCGTAAGTTTTAGAGGCAAGCTGTTACACTGCCTACTTTTGTGTTCCTAGTTTAGATATGGTTGAAACCACTCCTCTTCTCATAGTTTCGACCCCTGATAGCTAGCTTAAGTAGTTTCATTTCATATATCATGTACTTTTTGATTCATTTGTAAAGGTTGGAATCTTGTGGAAGCTCTAAACTATATTGTATATTTCTGCAGCAGTTTGGCAAGGAACAAAACCAAGTTTCACAGCTATTTTTGTGGGATTCTTGTGATAGCGAGTTTATGTATTGTTTCTTCTTTGTAAGGAGTTTTTCTTATGTTCTATATGTATCCAAATCTATCTTTATCCTCTAAAACTAAATGAATCAAGGTGAATAGACACAATACACTGTTGTGCTTTGTCTTGGGAATGCATTTGGTTTTCAATGTTTTGAATTGTTTGAAGAGGACTCATACTTTCCTTATGTCCTCAATCCTTAGCTGTCTTAAGCTACCATCTCAATCCATTTATAGTACATAAACCATTGTCTACCTTGCCCCACAGAATATGACTGTATCCCTAAGTTGATTTCCGGGACCCAATCTGCCTTCTCCAATTGATCCAGTAACCTAAACCTAAAGATCAAACCAAAAACCCTTGAGCTACTATACCTATCCTAAAATCTAATTCCAATTCAGTCATCTCAAGTTGTAATTGTAGTCATATTTACTAAGATTGACAAGTAGAGAGTGCTCTCCCAACTTGGTAGGCCTAGCTACCAGGTTAAGCGTGGTTTGTGGTTAGCCTAGGATTGCCTCCCTTCAGCCTGAGGTTGATCTAGACTCTAACATATTGGTGACCATACTAGGGATGTAGTTCTATGTTCCTCAGTAAAATGTATCGAGTTCAGATCTAATTGTTGATGGTGGACAATGATCAGACATTGGAAGGCTAAAATCATTCACCTGACGACTCCAGTGTCGAAAAATCCCAAGGTTCAGAATTTTTATGGAAACTCTACCCTTCAATAACCAGTAGCCTAAAGAATTTCTTGGTGAATTCATTGTTATCAAAATGGATTTTCTAGATCGAAGGTATGCTCCCATGAGCCGAGATCACATTCCAGGTTTCCCAAATAAAATTCCGAAGGTAGATTGGTAAAGGAATTTGCCTATGTTTAAATATGAAGATAGGAATGATGTTGCTTTACATCTTGTTAGATTTCACATTCATATTCGCAAGTTGAAGGTTGAGTTTCCTGAAGACTGCTTATGAAGATATTCATGGCCACTCTGGAAGGTGAAGCCTGATCTTGGTATGAAACTTTTTTGCCTGCTTGTATTTACTGTTTGAAGGATTTTCATACCATATTATTTGAAAGGTATAAAGAATCTTATCCATCATTAAATTTAGTTCAAAACTGTTGCAAACATGTTTATAGTTTTATTGAAAATCTTGAGAGAATTTATGAAGATAATGAATTCATGGATGATGAGATCATGGAAGCCCTGTATGAAAATCCATTTCAGCAGCATAAAGACAGCTTAGAGGATACTTATCAAGATGCTCAGAAAAATTTGCAGCAGGATCAAGATATTAGTACAATGGAAAATGATGAAAGAGAAGGTTTTATTTCAAATATGCTCATAGTAGAAGACAGTATGCAGGGAAATCAAATTTCAATTTCAGATTGTGATAAAATCATGTTGGCTATTTCACATCTAGATTCAGATCGTGATGATGAAGAGTACCATGTTCTGAATCCCATGAAGGAGAGCTCTGCTGTTGAGATGTTTATAGTTTTATTGAAAATATTGAGAGAATTTATGAAGATAATGACTTCATGGATGATGAGATCATGGAAGCCCTGTATGAAAATCCATTTCAGCAGCATAAAGACAGCTTAGAGGATACTTATCAAGATGCTCAGAAAAATTTGCAGCAGGATCAAGATCTTAGTACAATGAAAAATGATGAAAGAGAAGGTTTTATTTCAAATATGCTCATAGCAGAAGACAGTATGCAAGGAAATCAAGTTTCAATTTCAGATTATGATAAAATCAGGTTGGCTATTTCACATCTAGATTCAGATCGTGGTGATGAAGAGTACCTTGTTCTGAATCCCATGAAGGAGAGCTCTGTTGTTGAGATCGTTTGGAAAGAAGAAGACAAAGTTATTGATCCAAGTGTTCTCACTTCATTAGAACAAAGTCTTCATGAGGAGGTAATCCAGCCCTCTTATGAAAAACAAAATGAGATTTTGTTCATGTAAGTGAAAAATCTTCTTTGGATAACTCCATGGTAAATGATAGAAGTGTTAGTTTTGAGTTTCAAGAACTATTTGAACTTTTCCCTCATATGACTGATGAGTGTGATAAGAAACATGAAAATTTGATTGCCATGTCATATGAAGATGATCAACCATGTATTCAAATTTTAGAAGACCGGGAAATTGAGGACTGTCATTCAGGTTTGTCATGTTTTGAAATGTTATTTCAAGAAGACAATAATTGTTTGAGCAAAAGAAAACAGAAAATATTATCTCCTCTATCTGAAGATGAGATATATCAGCTCCTGAAAGATCATGTTTCATCCCAAGCTAATGCAGGTTTGTAGTGTTCACATCATCAAGAAGGTGTAGGTGAAGCTTCTTCCACTTTTGAAAATAAGGACAGTCTTGAAATTAGATTTAAAGATCAACGAACAGATATTGTTTTCTTTCATGAAAATGATAAGACAAGACTGTCATGTTTGATGATCTTGAAGATTATTTTCTATTTAAGAAAGTCTTAGACTATGAAATTGAGGAGTATGAGCTGGAGAGAGACAGTATGCTAGAATTCAAGTCAGAATTTCCCTTACTCGAGGAATTTACTATCAATCAGCAACCAACTGTTCTTCCATATCAGAATGAAGGGAGTACTTATATTTTTGTTGTTGGATCTCAAGACAAGCTAGTGTTTCAGGATTTTCAAGATCCCTTTGGAATTCTTTTGTAAACATTAGAGAAGATGAATGCTGCCCGTTTCATTATAATAAGCCTTGGTTTTAGTTGTTATTGTGATTTGCCTACATGTACATCGTTCTACCTGCTTGGAGAAAGTGAGAGCAGGATTTCAGTAAGTAGCCATCTGCTGGATTGGTTACATTGGAAGGCCCTCTTCACATGATTGTACATATTTCATCAATAGGGAGGTGGTTGTCATCATGATTTTAATCCCTCAAATCTCAATGGTATGCTGACATTAAAAATCTTAGTAAGTACTTGTTTCAGTTAAGTAATTCTTGAGTCAATTTTACATTAGTTCCAATAATTTCAAGTTAATTTCAAAGTCAGTTTGTGTCGTCAAGTTGTCAGCGTTAAGTCATGCATTTCAGTTTGAGTTTTTGACTCCATTTCCCAATGGATGAGGCACTTGTATGCTTTTCCAAAGATCTATGGTTCTTGGCACCTCCAAGGAGCTACCATCCCCATTGGAGCCAATTTTAGTGTCAGTATCTTCACACTTCCATCAGCGATCAAAATTTCTCTTCTTTGCATGCATGTTAGGAGTATCATTCAATCAGCTGCATTCCGTTAGGTCATGGATCAACTAATGGTAGTGGTTTCATTTCAGTTTCCCTCATTTCATATACCTGCTAGCTTGTTCAAACCTCTTTTCAGTCATTCATAGTCATTTCAGTGCATTTCATTTATAAAAAGTAGTCATAGTGTTTAGTTTCACTAGGTCCTAAGGTTTGTCATTATGGTCATTCATAAATGAATAAAAGGGTTAGCATGCACATGAGGAGGATAAAAAAATTTCATATAGTCATGAGTTTACTTCTGATATGCTGAAATAAAGTTCCTTCACCTCAAAACTCTATTTTGAGGTGAAATAGAGTGTTTGTACTTAATGGTTTCATTTCATGTAAATTATGAAATTTTATAGTTCCTATATGTAATAATTTTTCACAAGTTGTTCCTAGTGACCTGGCAATAATTCCAGCTCCTACTACTGCAAAACGTCAATATGATGAAAATCAATCCACCTACAAATAGGCAAAAGTCAGATATTAGCAAAACAGAGCATTTTGAAAAAGCTATCAAAACTATAGAAAAGTGGGTTTTGATTTATGAAAAATCAAAAGAGGAAAAGTATAAAAGGCAAATTCATATGTTTTATTCATTCCTTGTTGAATTGGAGAGCTAAGGAGAATTAAAAATGCGATTTTTAGACAGAGGAGGAAAACAAAGGGAATTTGGCAAAGATTTGTTGGTGCTGCGCATTAAAAGTGCGCTGCGCACCTATTGTGGTTTGACAGTGTAAATTTGGTCTGTTATTGCGCATTAAAATGGCACTACGCACCTGTTAGTGAGCGTTGCGCACCTGTTGGAGAAGCCCGAATTACCTCAAATCGTCTCCAAATTTCTTAAAAAATCATTTGATGCCTATCTCAAGTAAGTATATCATTCTTCCTTGCTTTGTAGAGTAATGTTTGGTTGCTAGGGTTGTGTTTGGCTTCCTTTAAAGCAAACCCTAACTAATTGTCAAACACAAAACCCTAATTAATTACTAAACTGCCTCTCACAAGTTATCAAAGGTAGTTGTTGTTTCCTCTTACTCCATTCATATTGAGTTTTCCAAGTCACATTCCCTATCCCCTAATCATTAAAGTTCACTCCCCAAAATCCCACTCTCATTTACAAAACCCTAGCCCTATTACACTATTCCCAAACCTAAACTCCCAAATCAATCCATCCCAGTACACCTACTTCACTATCAAACCCTTATTCCACATCTTCAACATCATTCACTCCCCTCATTCCCTAAAAGAAACCCAAATTCCTACTCCCCTAAGTATTCACTTCCTCATACACATTACTTACCTTGTATTTCTAAAATCTCTTCATACTCATCTTGTTATCACTACAATCCCTCATCTTACATCACTTAACACATTATCAAAAATCCATGGAGGGAGACATAGCCTATGAGAGGGAGGAAGAAACTTTCACTGACACTTACAGAGAAACACATATGCCAATAAAGGCACAAAATGGGGGAAAGATCATCCGGGAGGAACCTATCAGTCTCATAGAATTGCTTGCTTGTCCTCTTGCTATATCTAGTTTTAGACATTAGTCTTGCTATGAGTTTTGTGAAATGGTGGACAGGGTAAAGTTTCATCATGAGCTTGCTCGGTTGTTTGTCACCCATCTACATAATGGCCAAGTGAATCTTGCTAGTGTCTCCTTCACCTTGTCACCTACCACCATTTTAGAAGCAACATGCATCCCCAATGTAGGTGAGCCATGGAATAAAGGACAACATGTGGACAGAGAACGGTTTTTTCCCTTCAAATACTTAGAGAATAGTTTTGTCCCTCTCGTGAAGCTTATTATCAAATATTTCACCTGTGAAGGAAGGTTTTCCCACTTGTATTCATATCATATCAGGTTGTTGATGCACTTTACTAGGTTGAGGAGGATGAACCTCCCTTACTATATATACAGGAACATTGAGAAGATGGCCCACTATCTTCAAAGAAAACCTTTTCCTTAGCAACTAAGTAGCATTTACCACTTGTCATTGATTAGGATGGTTGCCTTGCACCAACTAAACTTGCTGAATAGACCATGGGAGTCCTTTATTGCCCATGAGATGTTCAAAGGACCTCAGGTTTCATTAGTGCCTTAGGAGGAAGGAGGACCATCAGGATAGCCAGGTGTCCATGAGACCGAGACTACAGGTGTGCTAGTATTTTTTACTTATGAGAGAGGCACAAGGAGTCTTTTTGTTGCTGCTAGGCAAGTACTATCTCCATGAGGGGTGGAAGGGGCTTTGCCTTCTTCTCCAGCTATACAGGTTGGCCAGCGGTCAAAGAGCAGAGACAAAGGGAAACAAAAGATGCATGACGAGGGCCCTACTGAAGGGCAAGACAGGGATTTTATTTTGATGGAGGAGGATGACATTGACTTGGGCTCTCAAGGCTCAAGAATCAAGCACATGATTATGAAAGAGAAGGAGGATAAAATACAAGCCTTATCAGTTAACCTCGACAGAGCTAAATGGATCATTAAATAACTTGAGCAAGAAAACATGCATCTTACTGACAAACAAGATCTCATGGAGCTAGAAATCATCAAAGAAAACTGGGAAAGGGCAAGTTGACCTCTGTTGAACAAGAAATGGAGAATGACTGAGAGTATTTGTTGGAGAAGGTGAATATGCACTTGGAGAGGTTGCTTAGAAGAAAAATAGAGAGAAAAATATGCTTCACCACATGGCCTACCACTACCTAGCCCGAAACAAGATTTGCAATGCAAGGACAAAGAAGCTAAAAGCCAAGCTAAGAAAAATTTTGAGGAACAACAAAGAGCAAGATAATCTCAAAATCTTGGTTGAAGCAACATTGGCTCAAAAAAGCACTTAAAGAGGATCCCTCATGCCAAATTTCAAGAAATTTTGAGCAATTTTTGTCATTTATGAATTTTGAAATTAGAAAAACAGGTTTTTCCAATAGGTGCACAGCGCCACTGACGCTGCGCTTTTTATAGGGACATCCTCTTGCAAAATGGCTTACATATTTCGAATTAGCATGTAAAAATAAGTCAACTTAGAAATATTGAGAAATTTTGGACAAGATCTTGGTCACCAAAAGGGCAAAAAACACCCAAGAAGTGCCCTCTCTACCACTTTTTTGCCACACAGGAAGAAGTCTTGGGAGAATCAAATTTTGGAGGGGAAAATGAGCTCCAAATTAGAAAAATCAAATTGTTCCAGAAACTAGACAGGTGGGGCTTTCCAACAAGCTAACTTGAACCTGATTTGGACACCAGGAATACCTACAAAACTGGCCCTGAAAGGGCATTGCGCATTAAATTTTTGGCGCTGCGCATTAAACTGATTTTGCCATTTTTGCCTAAATTTCTAGGTTTTTCCTAGTTTTCTTGGAAATCAAATTTTTCCTCATTCCTTGGTAAATGTATGCATGGTAAATGATGAAATTGATGTAAATATGGATGAAAAACACGTCATAGGTTAGATATATCAAGTTTCAAGTGGTTTTGATGATCAATGAATTGGTTTCCTAAGTTTTAGAGGCAAGTTGTTCCACTGCCTACTTTTGTGTTCCTAGTTTAGATATGGTTGAAACCACTCCTCTTCTAATAGTTTCACCCCTGATAGCTAGCTTGAGTAGTTTCCTTGCCTATATCATGTACTTTTTGATTCATTTGTAAAGGTTGGACTCTTGTGGAAGCTCAGAACTCTATTGTATATCTCTACAATAGTTTAGCAAGGAATAAAACCAAATTTTGTAGCTATTTTTGTGGGATTCTTGTGACAGTGAGTTTATGTATTTTTTCTTCTTTGTAATGAGTTTTTCTTATTTTTTATATGTATCCAAATCTATATTTCTCTTCTAAAACTAAATGAATCAAGGTGAATAGACAAAATACACTGTTGTGCTTTGTCTTGGGAATGCATTTGGTTTTCAATGTTTTCAACTATTTGAAGAGGACTCATAGTTTCCTTATGCCCTCTTCAACTCCTCAGCTATCTTAAACTATCATCTCAATCCATTTCTAGTACATAAAACATTGTCTACCTTGCCCCACAGAATATGACTATATCCCTGAGTTGATTTCCCAGACCCAATCTGCCTTCTCCAATTGATCCAGCAACCTAAACCCAAAAATCAAACCAAAAACCTTTGAGCTACTATACCTAGCCTAAAATCTAATTCCAATTCAGTCATCTCAAGCTGTAATTGCAGTCATCTTTAATGAGACTAACAAGGAGAGAGCCCTCTCCTGACCTAGTAGGGCTAGCTACCAGGTTAAGCATGGTTTGTGGTTATCCTAGGATTGCCTCCCTTTAGCCTGAGATCAATCTAGGCTCTAACAGCGCCTATGATTTGGAAAACCCAAGCTACGGATGAGATCCAATTACAAGGGGAAAACAACTTGCATGCCCAACTTTCCTAATGTGTACAGACATATGAAATGTAGCCTGCCCAAGCGCACAACCCTCCCAGGATAGAGAATCAGAACAAAACACAACGACAGGAAAAGCGAAGCACGCCAAAGATTATCCATGGAGAAGCATTCAACAGGGTCTGCAAAGTGCTGAACAGGGTTCACCAGGTGAGACACACTGACTAGGACCTACACCCACCAGCGGTTTGATGGGCCTATAGGACCATGTGCAAAACCTTGACCATGAAAACAATTCCAAGGTTTTAGAATAAAGTAGGGACCGTAATCTCTTAGGAACATGCAAATATGAATCCACACGTAATAGCACCCACAGGTACGACAGTGCGCGAAGCCCAGGATGAAGAAATCTCATAGTTACGTGAAGCAGAAAACATAAGACTTCAAGAAGCCATTCAGCAAGGGAACCTTAGACTTCGCGAACTTGAAAAGGACTGGGTACGGCTAAGGAAGAAAAGAATTTTGATGGATGAAGAGGTCAAGAGGCTGGAAAACAAGATCAAGGGAGCAGGTCTCGTCGATAAACCAAGGATGGCAAGGCAAGGTGCAGATGATCATAATAATGAATTAGAAGACTATCACCATGAATTAATTAGTCTGCTGTCATGGCTAGGACCACATATCACCAAACACAGTAACCAGGGGAGTGCACTACAAACAGTAGAGAACGCAGTGCTGATCGCCATGAGGACCAATGAGGATTTTCCCTGGACTATACTAGAGGGAGAGATGGAGCCTCGGACAAGTGGTGTGACCACCTAACTAGCCATAGGAAGAAGAGTCTTAGCACTCCATGAAGATGAAAGGGAGCGTGGGATTATAAATTATACTGCCTGGGAGCTGCGTGCTCTAACAAGTGCGCGTAGGAACTACTTATCACAGGGTTCATGCATGGAGGGATGCATTGCTGCACGGGTGGGCTGGGAAGTGACCTTTGGTGTCACTGTTCATGATGGCATGTCCGATTTGAGGCCAAATGGTGCAGGTGGCGGCTCTTTAAGGCAGGAGCTATGGGCAAGATTTTGGAAAATCTGCCACCAAGAAAGCATTGATGGCTTGGAAATGGGGGCAATGGTCGAATTTGAATTTAGAACGTGTTATAAAACTCCAAGGGCTAGCCAGCAGACAACACTTCGTCAATTGGGATTTGAGTGGTTGAACAGAGCACAGAGTGTTGAGAGTAGAATGATAATAGAGCCCTTAAGTTCGTGAAAGACCGCATACAATGCAGAAATGATGACGACCACTGAGGATGGGTTAGGCATTGAAGAAGGAACTGTCGGGGAGGACGCACAGTGTTGAAAAGTGTGCAACAAGAAATGCTAAATTTAGAATGTGCTAAAAATAGACATACTAAAAATAGCATGTCTAAAAATATTATTTCTGGGTCCCTTCCTATCTATAGCAGTCCCTAGTCTATCTATAGGAAGTAAAATTAATTTTGGTCTTAACATCAGTTTGAAATATTAATTAATTAATTCAGTTGAGTTAATTAATTAAGGAAATTCGAATTTGATGTCTTTGTGAGCATGCACATGAGTTTCCTCCAGTGATTGAGGGAATAAGCATGAGTTCTATAATGAGAGAATCAATTGACTTAGTTTTTACTAGTTAAGTCTAGTTAGATTATTTTAACAAGTTGTTAAAATAATAAAATATAGCTTGTTAATGCTTGCATTCATGTGACAACTATTATTTTAGATAATTGAGGATTCACTCATGGATAACTTTTGCATGTCAGTTCTGTCAGAGACCCGGTTGAGATCAGATGTGGGACAATGTACTATCAAATGCTTAACTATTTCTAGTAAGTAGTTTTTTCATGGTTGAGGAACTAGTGTCCTCAAGGATTACGTAGTTGGACCATTGGTTATTTTGGTATGTTTGAAATTAATAGCATATGCTTTTGCTATTATTTCCTAAGAAAACTATGTAAGGACCATAGGTAAAGCCTATATAAGTAGGGCTTGGTTGGTTCATGAGACATATCTTCATATATTCATAGATCATTGAGAACTAAATCGCTTGAGAGATAATTCTTCTTTTATTTTGAAGAGGATTTCCACTTGATTGATAATACATGGTTGGGGTTTTATGTTGGTGCTTTCCCCTGGATATATCTTGTGTTATGTGTGTTTGATTTCTCCATATCAGTTATATGTGTTCTTATTGATGTTGCTCATAGTTGATTAAGCTTCCGCTAAATTGTTTATAGAAGTAGATCAAGTGTTTTGCTTTAGTACATTGCATTACTAGGTTGATCTATAGGTGGGAAATTTCTACATGGTATCAGAGCTAGATGATTTGTAGAAAAAGTTCTACATGGTATCAGAGCTAACTAATTTGTAGAAAAATTCTACAAAATTCTACATGGTATCAGAACTATTTGATTTGTAGAAAAATTCTACATGGTATTGGAGCACAAGTGATCAATCAAGAACAATATACTAGCAGGAGAAATTTGAAGTTTATTATTCGGAATATAGATCTTAAGTTCTTATCACATCTATTTCATCGATGGTGTTCTATGGTTTGAGGCTTGAGTATGCCCTTGATGGAAACTCCAATTATATAGCTTGGAAGGATCGCATGGAGGCAGTTTTGGAAGATAATGGTCTTAAGGATTTCATTGATCAAGATATCCCTAAGCCTACTGACAAGACTGAGCAGGTGGAATGGAGGAAGTGTGTGGCTAGAGCTAGGAGAATTCTCTTGGAGGGAGTGTGAGATAACATTGTCTCGAGCCTCCACGAGAATCAGATTCCGCATGCAATGTGGAAAACATTGAAAGATTTATATCAGAATAGTAGTGATTAGAGGATGCTGGCACTGAGGGACAAACTTCTAAAGATCAAGTGTGAAAGGGACGAGACGATCTCTATGTATCTGACCAAGTTCATCACATGTAGGGATGAGCTTGCAAGTGTAGGGGTCATGACATCAGATGAGGATATGGTGAGTCTAGCACTCCCTGGCCTTCCTAAGAGCTAGCATAGCTACTAGGACTCGGTGAATGGAAGGGAGAAACTACCATATTGGGAATGACTATTGTCGGATTTGATGCAAGAGGAGATCAGACGAAGCACCAGAGATAGTTCTTCATCTATGCATGATGAGGAGAACTGTGCCTTAGCGAGTAAGGTGAAGAAGGGGAAGGAGAAGGTTTCTCTTTCCGAATCCAGTTCTTCCAATGATGGGAAGAAGGTTGACAAATCAAAAGTGTGATGCTTTCATTGTCATGAGGTGGGCCATTATGCTGCAAATTGTCCATGGAGGAAATCCAAGAAGGGATCCAGGGAAGGATCTGAAGGTGAGGCACTTGCTTCACAATTTGAGTTGGATTTCACACTCTTCACATGCATGGTTTCATCCATGGTGGGAAGTGTTTGGTTTCTTGATAGTGAAGCTTCTTTCCACATGACCAGTGACAAGAGTTTGTTCAGTACTTTGAAGGAGAAAGATTTACAGATACTCATAGTGATGGGTAATGATGAGAAGTATAGTGTCTCAGGTGTAGGCACAGTTATTTTTCAGAGGGAGCATGGATCTTTCCTTACCTTGACCAATGTCAAGTATGTACTAGGATTGAAGAGAAACTTGGTATTGATCGCAATGCTGGAAGACAGAGGCTATGATGTAGTCTTCAGTAAGGGAAAGTTTTTCCTTAGACACATCATCACTAGACAGGTGAAGCAAATTGGTTCACGGGTCAAGAACCTGTATGCTATTGAGTTTCAGGATGCATGCAAAGCCTTGAGCAGTAAGGCAACTGATGGAAACTTGGTGGTTAAGAGGGAGGGTATATTACCTCTCAACATGCAAAGCCAGAATAAGTCTCAGACAATTGCAGAGGAGCCACGATTGGTGCAACAGCTTCAGGAGGTTGTGGAGTAGCCAAAATAGGGGAAGTTGAATGAAGATCGAGTAGAGACATCTACTCATGTAGAAACCTCCAGTAGGGGGAAACTTCGAGCCAGGTGGACAGAGGGATCACATATAGCCATACCTCCAGGTAGTAGGTGGGGCAATGTGGAGTGATCATCCCAAGGAGGAGGGGCAAGATCCTTGAGGTAACCAACCTCTTGGATGAGACCTTGCTACAGATGCCCCGATGTGGAGTAGTAGGAACTAACTGATTGGGTGGAGATAGATGTGGATGGAGTGGCAGAGAGAGCGACAGTGCAGGGAATCCTAGGACAGTGCATAGCTAGCAAGCTGCAATAATGCGAGAGGCACCAGTGTTTTTCACAGTGCTAGGTGGCACAGAGAGGTGTGCAATGGTGCGAGATGCATGGAGATGTTGTAGTAGCACAGAAGTCAGAGAGGGAGTACTTGTCAGCAATAGGTAGAGCTTCAGTATCAAAGTATGTTCCTAGCCCAATAGAGTGTTCAGTTGGGAGTGTTTTTGTTCCAAGTGTTGTTGGAGAAAGTGGACCGGGTAGATGCGTTACATGTAGAACATTCCATAGTTACAGGATCGGGTTCGAGAAGAAGCCTTTCTTGTTGAGAGGGAGTGTTGAAAAATGTGCAACAAGAAATGCTATATTTAGAATGTGCTAAGAATATATCTGCTAAAAATAGCATGTCTAAAAATAGCTATTTGGCCAGTGAGGTCATTAGCCACATTGGGTGAGAGGTGAAACTATTAAAAATGGAAAGTTCTAAAAATAGCATTTATGGGTCCCTCCCTATTTATAGCAGTCCCTAGTCTATCTATAGGAAGTAAAATTAATTTTGGTCTTAACAATAGTTTGAAATATTAATTAATTAATTCAGTTGAGTTAATTAATTA
>APFE030797687.1:10385-24129 GCA_000404065.3 Pinus taeda | reverse complement strand
TGACATCGGATGAGGATATGGTGAGTCTAGCACTCCTTGGCCTTCCTAAGAGCTGGCATAACTACCAGGACTCAGTGAATGGAAGGGAGAAACTGCCAGATTGGGAATGACTATGGTTGGATTTGATGCAGGAGGAGATCAGATGGAGCACCAGAGACAGTTCTTCATAGATGCATGATGAGGAGAACTATGCCTTAGCGAGTAAGGTGAAGAAGGGGAAGGAGAAGGTTTCTCTTTCTGGATCTAGTTCTTCCAATGATGGGAAGAAGGTTGAAAAATCGAAAGTGTGATGCTTTCGTTGTCATGAGGTGGGCCATTATGCTACAAATTGTCCACAGAGGAAATCCAAGAAGGGATCCGGGGAAGGATCTGAAGGTGAGGCACTTGCTTCACAATTTGAGTTGGATTTCACACTCTTCACATGCATGGTTTCATCCATGGTGGGAAATGGTTGGTTTCTTGATAGTGGAGCTTCTTTCCACATGATCAGCAATAAGAGTTTGTTTAGTACTTTGGAGGAGAAAGATCTCTAGATACTCATAGCGATGGGTAATGATCACAAGTATAGCGTCTCAGGTGTAGGCACGGTTATTTTTCAGAGGGAGCATGGATCTCGCCTTACCTTGACCGATGTCAAGTATGTACCAGGACTAAAGAAAAACTTGGTGTTGATCACAATCATAGAAGACAGAGGCTATGATGTAGCCTTCAGTAAGGGAAAGGTTTTCCTTAGACACATCATCACTAGACAGGTGAAGCAAATTGGTTCACGGGTCAAGAACCTGTATGCTATTGAGTTTCAAGATGCATGCAAAGCCTTGAGCAGCAAGGCAACTAATGGAAACTTGGTGGTTGAGAGGGAGGGTATATTACCTCTCAACATGCAGAGCTAGAAGAAGTCTTAGACAATTATGGTGGAGCCACGATTGGTGCAGCAGCTTCAAGAGGTTGTGGAGTAGCCACAACAAGGGAAGCTGAGTGGAGATCAAGTAGAGACATCTACTCATGCAAAAACCTCCATTGGGGGGGAAATTCAAGCTAGGTGGGCAGAGGGATCATATGAAACCATACCTCCAGGTAGGAGGTGGGGCAATGTGGAGTGATTGTTCCAAGGAGGAGGGGCAGGATCCTTGAGGTACCCAACCTCTTGGATGAGACCTTGCTACAGGAGCCTCGATGTGGAGTAGCAAGAACTGACTGATTGGGTAGAGACAGGTGCAGATGGAGCGACAGAGAGAGCGACAGTGCAAGGAATCCTAGGACAATGCATAGCTAGCAGGCTGCAACAATGTGAGAGGCACAAGTGTTTTGCACAGTGCTAGGTGGCACGAAGAGGTGTGCAAGAGTGTGAGATGCATGGAGATGTTGTAGTAGCGCAGATGTTAGAGAGGGAGAACTTGTCAGCAATAGGTAGAGCTTCAGTATCAGAGTATGTTCCTAGCCCAACAGAGTGGTCAGTTGGGAGTGTTTTTGTTCTAAGTGTTGTTGGAGCAAGTGGACCAGGTAGATGTGTTGCATGTAGAACATTCTAGAGTTATAGGATCGGGTTTGAGAGGAAGCCTTTCTTGTTAAGAGGGAGTGTTGAAAAGTGTGCAACAAGAAATGCTAAATTTAGAATGGGCTAAAAATAGACCTGCTAAAAATAACATGTCTAAAAATAGTTGTCTGGTCAGTGAGGTCATTGGCCACATTGGGTGAGAGGTGAAACTACTAAAAATAGAAAGTTCTAAAAATAACATTTCTGGGTCCCTTCCTATTTATAGTAGTCCCTAGTCTATCTATAGGAAGTAAATTTATTTTGGTCTTAACAGCAGTTTGAAATATTAATTAATTAATTCAGTTGAGTTAATTAATTAAGGAAATTTGAATTTGAAGTCTTTGTGAGCATGCACATGAGTTTCCTCAACTGATTGAGGGAATAAGCATGAGTTATATAATGAGAGAATCAATTGACTTAGTTCTTACTAGTCAAGTCCAGTTAGATTATTTTAACAAGTTGTTAAAATAATAAAATATAGTTTGTTAATGCTTGCATGCATGTGACAACTATTATTTTAGATAACTGAGGATTCACTCATGGATAACTATTGCATGTCAGTTCTATCCGAGACCCAGTTGAGATCAGATGTGGGACAGTGTACTATCAGATGCTTAAGTATTTCTAGTAAGTAGTTTTTGCATGGTTGAGGAACTAGTGTCCTCAAGGATTATGTAGGTGGACCATTGGTTATTTTGGTATGTTTGAAATTAATAGCATATGCTTTTTCTATTATTTCCTAAGCAAACTACGTAAGGACCATAGGTAAAGCCTATATAAATAGGGCTTGGTTGGTTCATGAAACATATCTTCATATCTTCATAGTTCATTAAGAACTTAATAGCTTGAGAGCTAATTCTTCTTGTATTGTGAAGAGGATTTCCACTTGATTGATAATACATGGTTGGGGTTTTATGCTGGTGCTTTACCCTAGATATATCTTGTGTTATGTGTGTTTGATTTCTCCATATCAGTTATATGTGCTCTTATTGATGTTGCTCATGGTAGATTAAGCTTTCGCTAAATTGTTTGTAGAAGTAGATCAAGTGTTTTGCTTTAGTACATTGCATTACCAGGTTGATCTACAAGTGGGAAATTTCTACATGGTATCAGAGCTAGCTGATTTGTAGAAAAAGTTCTACATGGTATCAGAGCTAACTGATTTGTAGAAAAATTCTACAAAATTCTACACACAGACCCCCATGGTCCATGATTTTCCCGAATGCACTCGGGTTGTGATAGAAATCCCTAAATCACCCTGGGCATCAAAACCAAAGAAAGATAAGCAGGAAATGGGACTAGTACACATGTCCCCGAGGAATCCATGGCACCGTAAGTTATCAATGGAAGAAAAAGGCAAGGTAGTCACCATTGAAACAGATGAAGAGGAAGAAGACTTGCAGGCTCTGATTGCCGCCGTAGAGGAAGAATAAGACGTGGAGGAAGACATCCAACCATTGAGCTCTGCAGTGAAATTGCTCGAGTATGTCCCTCCATGAAAAAGGAAAACCAAAATACCAAAGGATCTAGATGCAACGACGAGTGCACTCTAGACCTCGCTCCTCCCCGATGGAATTACCTTTGAAGGCTCACTCTTAGGACATGTGCCCACCCTAAAATTTGAAGACTGGGACCTCACGGATAGTGAGAAGTTCTCACATTTAGAAATAGCAGACCTGGTGAAATAGAATACAGAGGGGCTGATGATAACGTCAGAGCCACAAAAATGGTTGCGCAGTGTGGAAAAGGCTGAGTTGCTTCATCTGCTATGGATACCACATTTCCACCACGCACCCATCACCATTTTCATCATTAGGCAGCTTCTCTGCCTGGTGCATGATGGGTAATTATGGCTAGAGGAGCCTATTCCCATCACGACAGATCTCATCCACCGAATTTCTCGGCTTCCCTATAAGGGAAAGGACCCCACGATGATAGGAGGGAAAAGAAATGATTTGGCTCTCGCAAAGGTCATGAAGACAAAATATAAGCTCGAGAAGAAAAAGAGGGGTTACGCTATCACCAATATCAAGGATAAAGGGGTGCACGTATCCACCCAACTCCTGGCTAGTAAAGTAATGAGAAAATGTCACACCGATGAAGTAACAATGGCGGTGGTTTCACTGGTCGAATAGTGTGCGAAGGGGGTCCAGTTCAACTGGGCCGAGTTCCTCTGCGAAGAGTTTTTTCTCAACTATCAAGAGGCCCAGGAATAGGGTAAGACCTTCCACTATGCGTGGTTTCTCTTATCCTTCTTACTAGTAGTGGGAGAACTGCCGAAGGATAGCCAGTTCTCGAGAATCGACTGAGACTTACTAGATGCCATGAAGTACGCTTCGCTCTGGGCCACCAAGGACACGAAACAAATTCGCAATACCAAGATTTTATGGGTGCTCATGGAGGCAAACATTCAAATGTGGATTAATAGGAGGTCGTGCCTACCCCCCACAATGCAAAATAGTCTGCAAAGTTTTGCAGACTTCAAGGCAGACATGCACAACATCTACATTAGGGTGCGAAAGGATCAGGAACAGTAGCAGACAAAGCTCCCATTCATATCCACTAACAACATGATATTTATGGTATTAGAGACATGGCCTCTCGAGTGGCATGCCCCAGATTTGGCGGAGCTAGAAAAGAGAGCAGCACAGAAAAGGAAGGATGATGCCAAATTGCATGTCACCCAACTGGCCAAGAAAAGGCATAACAAAAAGTGGCAACCGAGGTCAGGGAAGTCCACGAAGCAGCACAAGTAGCCGTGGAGTAGAAGAAGGCCATAGAAGTAGCTACAATAGCGCAGACAACAGAAGCCACCATAGTGCAGGCAAAGGAAGGCTAAGCAATGTCTACAGGACAGGAGGCAGAAGACACAGAACTTGCAAAAGAGAGCACGAACCAAGGGACCACCTCTACATAGCTCAAATGGTTGCGCATCGCAGAAAGATTGGGTCCAAGAAAGAAGGTCAAGGCCTCAAAGTTGGCCATCAAATTGATCACCTTAACTGAAGGTGATCTCCATGACATTGGCGAGACGGTTCACAATGACACTAGTGAAGCGCTCCAAGACTTTATAACGGAGTAACAGACTATGTTGGGGGCCCTAAGGGCACAATTGTAGGAGTTATAGATGTGGCCCCCGCAAGAGGGTACCTTGTTTACCCACATTGCAGCAGGCATGTTAGCAGCAAAATAGATGCTACACGTGAAGATGGCCAATACAATAACCTTTCTAAAGGGATTGCTAGTCTTAGAAAAGACAATGGATTGGGTGATGCTTAATACTATGAAAGGCATTGGCCTTAACTTGGTTTCCCTTCCCCATGACACATTTTATCATCTGTAGGATGGGATAAAAGCAAAACTCCGCACCAGAGAGAGCCACGCGATCTAGGTTATGAGTGAGAAGAAGATTAATATAGAATACTTAGCTAGCAACGTGATGAGTTGGTGTCACAGAACTGATAGTTGGTGCAGATAGTTGATGATTCTTGTCAGTGAATCCTAGAGTTTTCCTTTGCAGCGGACCTACCAACAAAAGTGTGGATCGACTGTTTGGCAAGTGGAGTCCATAACGCTCACGAGGAAACAACAAGAGTGTAGCTGGAGTTGAATCTCTAGATTTTCAAGCTGTGGCTGAAGGCGCAACCTTCCACTCCCCAGAGGTCAAAGAACAGCTTGCTAGTGTTATTGTAGTAGGTATGGAAGAGATTGGAGGTGAAATCCGCGATTGTACCAACATGTTGGAGCAGGCACTTGAGGTCCTCATTACATTGCAGGAGGACCCCAACATCCAGCGGCTGGAGATCGAGGCATGTGAACTCCAGCAACAATATGACAGCGTTAGAGGGATTGTACAGATAGTAGTCCTTACTCAGTGGCTTGCAAGGATGAAGTAAGCCAAGGCTTTAAAAGAGTAGGTGGACACAGTGCACCACAAGGAAGCAGTTCTTAAAGCACGCATCCAGCCATGGATTGATGAAGCCTTCACAATCACAGTGGATATTGAAGGAAAGCTCGCATGGATTCAAGGAATGCATGCACAAATGGAGCACGGCATGCCAAAAACAGAGGGTTTAGAAGCAAGAATGCAGTAGGTTCAACGAGCAGTAGCTAAGTGCGCTGTTGACATTCAGACCGTTCGGGACCAGCTGGAAGGACTCCATGCCAAGATAGTCGCGTTGACAGAGTGGCTCAAGGATGAGTCATGATGTTTTCGTTGGGGACCTGTTGTCCATGGAATCCCCCCACAACATGTTTTGGGACTCAAAGCCCATGTTTTGAGTACTATTGTTGTAAAGACTCCGCGAATTGCAGGCACGAATCAAAAATTGTATGTTAAATTCATGGTGTTGTCCACCCTAAGTTTTGAAGGTAATGTTGGCATACCCATGGTCTGTGGACCATGGGATTGTATAAATAGAGAGAGGCTCTAAGTTGAAGAGAAGAAAAGTAGCCAGGAAATGGATTCTAGAAGATAGTGATTATAGAGAAAAGGTCTAAGTGCTTTGGGTCATAGTTGTAGGAAGAGGCTCTGCAGCTGAGTGTATAGAGGTCTAGTAGAGTCCATAGCTGAGTGTGGCGACCCCTGCAGCTGATTGCATAGGGTAGAGTTGCATCTGTAACTAAGGAAAGAGATAATAAAGAGAAGTTTTATTCCAAATCTTGTGTATCTGTTTTGAGTTACTATATGGTTGATATCTTTTGCAATTGTACTGTTTTATTTATCATGTGCACTTGTATGAATGATGAACACTAGTAAGTATAACTAAACACATACAGATATATTAAGTGATCAACTAATATTAGGTTAATAGTAAGGGATTGGGTAATAACATGGATCGGGCACTGAGTAGGGCTGCGCAAAGGCAGCATCACAAGCTGCAAGATACTGATAAGTGCGCTTAGTGACATGCGCGTAGGGTCAAACCATGGACCATTGAAAATAATCAGACATCTCTAGGGTGCAGAAACCTGGTTCTAGCACCCTCCCATACTACTTCTGGTGAGACCTCAGTCCGCGCTCCGCAGACTGTTGTTGAAAGGGTCAGTAGTACAGTGATTTTCTGGCTAAATCACCTATGAACCTAGGTCAGGCCCTCACAAGCCAACAGGTGGTCTGTGTGGATGACTGTTTCCTTCCCGAAAATGTAATGCTTCCATTATCGGTAGTGTGAGTACTAGTTCCAAGTAGATGTTATCAAGAAAACTAGTGTCCATTCAGAGCTACTAGTCCCACTAAGACGGGTAGCTATCTTAGAAAAAACAAACTAAAGTCACTTGTGTTTTATTTTATTAGAAATAGATGAGAGAGAAGCAAAGAATACCAACCTCAGTCTTTCGCTTGGCTCCTTGCTTGTTTCCTCTCTCCTTTGACTGATCTTCGCCATTCTTTCCTTGCTTGTCCCACTTCAAAGAACACCTGTAGGGTCAAAGCAACATAATATCATCAAAGCATATAGATCTATAATCATAAAAAATATAGGATCAGATATATATTAACCATACAAATGCATATATCAATTCAAGATTTAGAGATATACAAGAATATGGAGGAAAACTCAAATAGCTTTATTGATAGAAGAAGTAGAAGAGGGGATTACAACCCATTGATCTGACCCAGCGCCATCCTCTCAGCATGAAAGCCCTCTTCACCTCATGAAAAGCTAGATCACCCAACACTATGATGTTCCACAGAGAAACCAACAACACTTCCTTACAAGATGCAAAATTCCATCCTCTAGATCTCTAGGATGAGGGATCCATATATAGATGTTTGCAGGTGGGTGAGTCAGCTTTTGGGTTTTTGATTAGTGTCATTTCTCTTATAGTTCTCAGTTCCACTTGGAGTTTTCATGATCTCTTACTCATCCCTGGGTGAATTCAAAGAGGCAAGTGTCACAGGAGAAGTTTCTGGAAGATTCCATGATCATCCACCTTGCAAACTATCTCTGCCATTTATCTACTCTCGCCCATCGCACTCTATAAAAGGGATTTTTAGTATGCATCACACCCCGTGTGCATTAGTGGGATGCATCGCACCTTGACCATGGAGCAGGTGAGATGGTCCAATTTTGACTAGTTCTGAGCAATTTTTATGGAGAACTTCTAGGAGATGATGTAATCAACTGACCTTGTTCCTTTAGGGTATGAAATAACACTTTTAGGGGCTTAGAAGCCCTTGGTTTATGGATATATGAGATTGGGGTTACAGTGCCAAAATATGTCTATAACAGTTTCCCCCTAAAGCATGAGGTCGTAAATATTTTGATGTCGGGTGAAATGCTTTATCATAAGGATCCGAGGTTTTTCGAACTAGAAGGTGACCTGTAATAAGATACAATACAATACATTATTTTCATAATTTTTTCATGATCTAGCTGAGGTGGGCATTCCCATGCTCAACTTTATAAATTCATTTTCATGTACATATGATGGAGAACCGTTTGTGTGACAGACTGATGATTCTGGTAGAGCCATCATCCTTTGGCTTGGATGATTATATGTGCAGCTATGATGTACATTTGATGTCTTTATTTTCCTGAATATATCGTAGCCCGAATGGATGAAACTAGATCCGGGGTCTTCAAACTCGTTCAATCTTCACCCGAAATATAAGTCAATCCATGTGAAAAGATGTTCTAAAGTCGAACATGGAAAGACATCGCCTGATTAGCAGCCAATGATGTAAGATGTTAACAGGTGCGAGAGGAACCACTGATAATGATAATGACCCTCAAGGTACTGCAGTACAATTCACATGGTGTGAAATGGGACTTAACATTGAACACCACGTAAAATATTTCGTTCAAAGGTCATTGATGTAAACCTGTCGCTGAAAGTGAGAAACTTGCCATTGAGGCATACAAGCTTCAAAGTACTAAAAGGGTTGTTCCTAAGTCGACTTCTTGGATAATGAGCCAATGTCAACAAGAAGTGACCCATTGTAGGAGGGCCTTAATGAATCCCACATCTATGACACGAAACGGAGCTAATGATTTTGTGGAGGTGAAAATGATATGATGATACAAGGTTCACGGTGGCGGTCATGAAAGAATGAAGCGTGAAGGTATTGCAACGGATGAGACATAAGATGGGTTGGTGAATTCTCTGAGCGACTTCTCTTGAACATATTGGTGACACTGAAATGGATTGGTAGCGTTAACCCCAAAAATGGATGGTATAGTGGACCAATGGTGATATGACCAGTGAACAGAAAAACCCAACCCGACTCAATCATGGTGATGGAGTGAAAGTGTCATGTTCAAGAGTGACTTGCTATCAATAAAGTTTCTTCAAGTTTTCTTCCCAGTTTTTCCCCAGTCATTTCTGACTAGTACCTCTTTATTTTTGTCAAGCTTGAGGAGGATAACATATGCTTGTTTTATAATTTGACCTTCGAGCAAACTTGTCGCTATGTTTTAACAAGCCTAGTGACAGTGAAACTCACTCTTGTCTGCATGGACAAGTTCATTGCTATTGTTTTAACAAATTTAACGACAAAGAAAACTCAGTCCTTTTCAATTTTAGAGAGTCTGAAAAGAGATGGAAAGGAAACTCTAGTAATCCATTGTCGTAATATAATCCCTTAAGTCCGAAAAAGTATAAAATAATACGAAAGGGATGACTTTTTGATAGTTTTAACGAGCCGAACAAGACAAGCGCTCGATCTTTTTGTGCAATGATCCCTTAGGTCCAAAAAGATTAAAATCTAGAGGAGAGATGGCACTTCCAATCACTTTGACGAGCTGGAGAGGCCAATTTCTCGGAAATATTTTCATATTTTATGAGTCTGATGAAAAGAGCTCAAAGGAGACTCGTTTTTTGAGGAACGAGTGATGTTTTTGGATAGCAGCTGGTTCTAGGTAAGGTTTGGAACTTTTCAATCATGGCAGTGTAAAGAAGGTGGCTAATAGAATCGCTCATTGCAGATGTTCCTCAAAAGGGGTAAACAATCAAATGGAGGCGAATGATCGGCTAAAAAAGAGTGGAGGTGATGGTAAGAACACGACCAAGGTTCAAACACTGATAATTATGCGATCGCAATGGTTATTTACCAGAGGTGGGTTCATTTTTTAATGAGCTTAAACTCTGGTGGAACATATGCTCATTGCTAGGTTTATTTTGTAACGAGCTTGAACTTCACATAAAACTGCTTGTGCCAGTTGTATAATAAGGATGTCTCATCGATAGGTTCATTTTTTTAGGGAGCTTGCCCCATTCAAAACTTTGCTCCATAGCCTTTTGCATGCAAGCTAGGAATGACCAACTACTATCCTAGGGGTTAATTAACTACTGGGGTTAGGTAGAAAAACTCTTCCTTTACTTTGCTCGCGCCATTTGGCCCTTGCAAAGGTGAATGGTTGATCAAACCAATCACCTAACTTAAGCAGTTGAAGTCAATAAAACTATGGGGTTAGAGTTACGCTGGTCACTTTTCACTTGTATGCAAAAGGTTTGCATGCCCTCAGGTATAAAAAAAAGTAGATTTTCCACGTTACCATATGAAAGTTCTCGCATTTGCAAGATTTCTCCATCCGCATTTGCAGATAAAACACTTCCTTGGCTTTGTCCATCAAAATAGACAAAGGTGAATTGTGGGATGCATCACTCACATAACTTTGATGAGGGAACTAGTCTAATCCCATTTTCCTAAACGGACGGGTGTGTCAGACTAGTCATATATCCTCCGCGGAAACCTACCCTATACCTAAAGTTTTCCTGCGGAAGTAGACCAGGGTGCATGCCCCCTAGGTTTCAGTCACAATCACCGAATCACTCACGCTCATTAGGTGGACAGACTGGAGATTGATGAGACATTCCTTGCATAAAAAGACTAGTTCGGGATGGCACTTGACTATTAGCTATGTGTGAACCAGGAAATGAATGTTGGTCTATGAGCTGGACCACTCTGCCTTCATGCGGAAAACACATCACTCGAAAGAGTGAGGAAACAATAGCTCCCATGCTATAAATGTAGTCACGCCCAAGGAGTAGATTGTAATCTAATGGCCCTTGGACTACCATCATGTTTAGATAAATGGTTTTCCTTCTCAAAGTTATAGGCAAATTTGGAAGGATCCCTAACGGTCGACTGGTTCCTTTGTTGAAGCTTGTCAGATTTCACATCTCAGGCAGAAGCGATGGTGAACCAAGCACTTTACAAGTAGTTGAGGAAAGGATACTCACAAAATCCCCTTCATCTATGATAGTACCAACCATGACCATTATGTAAGCTTTTATTATGATTCAAAATGGTACATTAGATGGTAGACGGGGTCTGCCTAGTAGATTCCAATCGAAGGAAACAACTAGGTTGCTTGGAGGTGGGACCGAATAAATGGCCGGATACATCTCTGACGAACTTCCTTCCTGTGGTAAAGGAACAGGTAGATTTCCCCCATGTTCATTAGATTCCATGTTGACAAAAATAATTTGAATGGCGTCGTTCTCATTCTCTTTGGTGACTGTATCATCTGAAGGTAGACCTTTCAAAGACAAGATTGGGTCGACTGCCGTCTCAACCTATTGACTTTCATCTGGGGTGCACACAGAGGGTTTATCTTCAATGATAGATGCTTTGACTGACCACAAAGGTGTGTCAGTACGATTTTCAACTAGTGATGGACTCCGCAAGAGTTTCTTATACCCAGGAGGAAGCCATAGTGGTGAAGTAGGACGGTTATCCAAGACTTTTTTAGCTTCATCTAGGAAGGGGCAATGGTGGA
Organism: Pinus taeda; assembly: GCA_000404065.3. Classification (NCBI taxonomy): domain Eukaryota; kingdom Viridiplantae; phylum Streptophyta; class Pinopsida; order Pinales; family Pinaceae; genus Pinus; species Pinus taeda. The sequence continues at coordinate 12,867 of APFE030797687.1, read as the reverse complement.
TGGCATGATTTCTTTCACATAGTCTACAAGGAAATTTAGATCTTCCTTTCTATCCATTGACTTCATTTTCACTAGTTTACGGTGTACTCTTAACATGATCGTCAGAGGTTGACGACACCAGATTGTGCAAGCGGGGAGACCAGTCCCTTAAGATCTGTGGGATACAAGGACAATCTCGATGATAGTGGTCTCCCTTGAAAATGACACATGGAGATTTAGGTTTGGATGGTGCAGTGTGTGGATTTTTTCTAGATGATGCTTGGTTGCCCCCTTTTGTCATTGGCTTCTTCTTCTTCTTCTCCTTCCCTTTCTTCTTCTTCTCTGTTACTTGGTTTTTAGTTTTACTGGCTTCACCAAGCGAAGAGGAAGAAGGAGAGGGAGAAACAAACGAAGTAGAAGGTTGGGGGGTAACTTTAGTATCATCTGGTTGCTGATTTGATTGCTCAAGAAACATGGTGCTTTGAACGATAGAGGTCGAGAAGAGCCAAACTAGCAAGCCAATTGTCAATCCTGGAAGGGACAATGTGGCCATATGAGGTGCACCAACTTCTCCCCAAGAGGAGAAAGGATTAGGATTTCCCCCAAAGGGAAACCCTTCGTTGGTGGACTCCATTTTCTCAACCTAAGATCAACGAGGGAATAGTGATGTTATTCTGATTAAAATAAATTTTATGATGCTTTGACACAACTTGCTTTTTCGATTTTTAAGAGTCTAGAAAAAGCTAAAGATGACTCTAGTCACCTTCGATTTTTAATGAGCCTGAAGTGACAAGTGCTCAGATGGACCTTTTATTTTAAGGAGTTTGAAAATGAATGAAAGTGACTACTCTGGAAATCTAGATAGAGGGATTACCAAACCAATCACAAAACTGCAGAATACTTTTTACGATACAGCAGTCAATCTTCCCAAATGTTGTGTTCAGTGCATTGCGATCGATAGGGTGGCAGACATGGTTTCCTAAGGATAAAGGATATAGCCTATTGTGGTCTCCCAATATATACTCGACGATATGTGGGAGCACAACTCTGTACTAGCACTTATCGTCTCAAAGAGGAGGAACCACCCAACCTATGATGAAAGAGATAGTTACCAAGCTTTAGTAGACTTCTAAATGTTGTGCGTTAGGTTCCAAAGCGTTTTTATGTTCATTGAAATTTATTTTACAGTTGATCTTTCTTAAGAAGTTTGCCTTTAAGGTTCATCGCGTGATGTAGATATACAATTCCTAAATATGCAATCTAAGATGATAAACAGTTGTTTGTTTCTCTTTTTGCAATGAAAATCCTAGCTACTAAGGAAAGAGAAGTGAAATTCTTTCAACATAGAGTAGAGAGCACACACTAAGATGCATTGTCCTAAATTAATTTCCACAAGCAGTCTAAATGCAAATGCACATGCATGTATTTGTTTTCTGCTTTCTTAATGTGTGAATGACAAAAAGAATGCTAAGTAAAAATCTAAACTATCTTTCTTTCAAAGCAATAGTACTAACAATTTTCTTTTCAAAAAGATGAAAGGAAGACTAGGATGACACTTTGCGATTTTGAATTGAGAACTGCTTTCGACACTTGAAATACTATTAATTCAAATCAAATACAAGAGTAATAGTGTAATTGACTATCTTTCTTTCAAAGCAACAGTACTAACAATTTTCTTTTCAAAAAGATGAAAGGAAGACTAGGATGACACTTTGTGATTTTGAATTGAGAACTGCTTTCGACACTTGAAATACTATTAATTCAAATCAAATACAAGAGTAATAGTGTAATTGACTATCAAAAATAGGAGTATTCTTTTTTTTTACTGAAAACGACACTTGTGACACTTTCAAATCAAAAGACGATAGTTCGATTAAGCTACTGTTTGCAAAGGAGAACTGTTACACAGTAATTTGTCACCATTTCTCACCATCCCTATTACCCCTCTCCTGCATCTTAGAGGACCCATTCCGGGACTTGTGGGAAGTGACAAGACTTGAAACCACTTGCCTTATACTCCTCTAAACATGAGCTTCATATGCCCTTAAGACATCTCCTGCTCATTGCCGCTAAAAATAGCCCTTTTTGCATTAGCGCTGGTGCCCTATGTTATGCCCGCGCCAATGGGGAAAATCCTAAAGAAAGGGCGCGCCATTGGCGCTCTATCTCAGAGTCGCAATCACGCCAACCAGTTTGGGTGAAATTCTTAACCACTCAAACCTCCGAAGTTTCTATCCACCTCATTAACCAAACTGATTCCAAGTTGAGTGAGGATGGTTTGGCTTCGAATCTCCTTGGATGGAAAGTTGTTTGCCACCATTCCATGGAAGTTTCCAAATGATGAAGCCAAATCCATGATTGTGGGGGATTGACCTTATCTCTTCCTTCTCCTCCATAAAAGCTTGTTCCCATGGCTTGGACAAGCTAGTTCTAGTTCTGGTTCTAATAGCTTTGACTCTTGTGGCAATACTTGTGCTGAAAGGAAGACATCAAAAGGTTGGAG
>APFE030797685.1:861-21060 GCA_000404065.3 Pinus taeda | reverse complement strand
TATATGCCATAGACCAATATATATGCCATAGTGCAATCGGATATCATTAAAACCACTATATTATACCATGTGCAGCAATAATATAGACCTCCAGTCGCTGTGTTAAAAAAATCCTTTCAACGCAATTTAATACCATTCAAAATGCAGTTCAATACCAATGCACAGTTCGATAGCATTCAAATCCATTCAAAACTTGGACGGGCATATGTATATAGCACACAACGTTAATATAACCCACAACGCACTACACTTACGCTGTTCAATACCATTCAAAATTTTAAATACTATTCAAATCCGCATATCCCTTGTTGTTTGGATACCCTTCAGGCAGGTTGTCCCATACAACGTTTGCTCGATGATGGAGAGGCATTTGAAAATTGTGGGCCGTTCATCATCCTCTTAGTTGAAAGCCAGTCACCACAGTAAAATCACGAGCCTATAAAAGGCCTATACTGATCCCGCAAACAACTCGACCTCCATCATTGGGATCGATCCATATGCAAGCAAAATGGCTAGCTTTTGGAGAATGAAGAGCAAAAAAAATGACCACGGCGTCGACTTCTGGAATGCCCCGGAGCGTTCAGGATGGTTGATGAAGCAGGGCGAGTACATCAAAACATGGAGTTGCAGATGGTTTGTTCTAAAGCAGGGAAAGCTCTTCTGGACAGCGTTAAAAAACACTGGATTACCATATACAGCGTTATGAACAGTGCATACCATATACCAAACATTATGAACAGTTCAATAGCCATTCAAATGCATTCAAAAGGATGACTAATACAGCCATTCAAACACATTCAGTAACGCATAGCGATATGGTTTTATACGAAGACACCATGTCAGACCAACTACAGAAAATAAATGGAGGCGCAAGTGAGAATAATCAAGTGAAGGAATTCATGCAGTAGAGGTGCAGGTGCAATAACGCCATTTTTGAAACATTTATGACAGTCAGAGAACTGAACAGTCAGACAGAGGGGTAGCTAATTTTATGGAGAACCTGCTCAACTATAGGAGAGCAGACAGGGAGTTACAAGGGACACAAAGGCTAAAAAAGAGCTAGCTCTAATACCATGCCAGGCCAGGAGTAACTCCAGTTTGGCAAAAAACTGATTCGTCTATTATTCCATAGGTAACTCATTGTTATATACAATACGGAGTCATTGTTCAGTTCATCTCCCGATGACTGTTCACCTTCCCAATTTATTTATTTACATAAAATTCTCAATCATGAAGATTAGGTGTCAACAATTTTTTATTATTATTGAAATTTATTTATTTGTAAAGTGATTGGTTGAGGTCTTATTATGGGTTGTTTAGTAACTTCCATTTCTATTAGTTACTAATTTTTTGTTTTTTGTTTTAATTTCCTTTTTATTTAACTTTATTAATTTATTATTTTTCTTTCTATTTCTATTTTAACGAATTAAATTTTCACAATATCTTCAATTTAATGTGACTTATTATTATATTAAAAACATATTTTAATAAATTTAATATGAGAAACATATAATTAATAAGAATAAAAGAAACCATATAGATTACTGTAGTTTCTATAAACAATATTAGTTGCATCATATTTTTTTAATTTTTGTAAAAATATAATTTTTATTGTTGTTTATTTTTGTGAGAATTTTTTTCTTTGTTATTTTTGTGTTCAGAAGCTATATTTAAACTAAGTGGTAAGTACTAGCTACTACGCAGCCCTTGTTTATAATTAAATCTATTGAATATGTTTTTAATATAATGATAAGTCATTTTAAATTGCAAATATTGTGAACAAATTATAATTGATGAAGATATAAATAATAAGAAAATAGAAAATTTAAATAAAAATGAAACAAAACTAAAAGCAAAAAATTAGTAATTAATAGAAATGGGAGTTACTAAACAAACCATAATAAGACCTCAACCAATCACCTTACAAATAATAGATTTAAATAGTAATAAAAAATAACAAAAATTGAATTCCTAATATTAGACTATGGATATCCCGGATGTGGGTGACACATCGGTAGTTATTGAGGCGCCACTTGCAGGACATGGGCAGCCTCAAGATTAATGAGGGCATTCAATGCCGGATCGCCGCCATGGAATATAGGGCGGGGTTCAACCTGGAAGCACATTCATTGTGCTATTCTTACCGTAGGCTCGTCTGCAATGAGCAGTTATGGCGATAGAGGTTCGAGGCAAAGGTTCAGTGTTTAAAACAGTTGATGTTGAGGTTCAATTCATGCTGGGTCATGTGCAGCTTTCGGCCCTTGTCGCTCAGTTCATGCTGGTTCATGTTCCAGCTCCCGCTTGCTCATCCGCTCTCAGGGAGACCACACCCTCCTTCCCTCTGCTCGTTGGCTGTAGTTCTAAAAGGCGAGGGGACTGCGAATTGGCGTCCTTCCTCAATTCCGCCTCTTCCTCATTTCCGCCACCCTCTCGGCTCCTTTTCCTCGGCTCTGTCACAAGCATGGTCAGGCCACGGCAGCGTCCGCCTTGCCGTCGAGGCTCGGCTAGGGGAGAGTCCTCTCGGCCTCCTGCTCAGGCACCTTACCCCTATCGCTGTCGATGTTGTTGCCATGGCTTCCTTGATGCCACGCCAATTCAAGCCAGCCAATTCGTGGACTCCCACAGCCCTGACCCTTCAGCTCCTTCGTCGGCCTTTGGCTCGGCCATCTTCACCTTCTGCAGCTCGTTGGACAGGCCTCACATCAATGCTCATGTGTTGGTTCTTTTCCTGGATGAAACACCATCTGATAGTGAGGAGCTCCGTGGTAAACAGCAGCACCAGGACGAGGGCTCAGCATTTGTCGAAGAGGCGCCAGGACTGGTGGCAGAACAAGTTCCAAAGCTGCCGAAGGCGTCAACTTCCAAAGCAGGGGCTGTCAACCTGGATCCCCATCCTGCTGCAGTGGAAGATGAAGAATTTTGGGGGTGCCCAGTGGTCGAAGAGGAACCGGAGAAGTAGCCAGCCCTCTGCTCATCTTCACCCTCTCCAGCTCCCCTCAGGTCTTGTTTTGGCTCTCGGTTCATATAATTTCAATGTTTTTCTGGTCTTGTTTAATGCTGCCCCTGCGTGGGATAATTTCAATGTTTTTCTGGTCTTGTTTAACACTGTCCCTACGTGGGATAACTCTGTTAGTAATAGGCTGCCCCTGCGAGGGTTAATCCTTTTGACTGGTCCTGTTTTGTGATGCCCCTGTGTGGGATAATTAGGCTGGTAGTCTGTCGCCCCTGCGTGGGTTCAATATTTTGCTTGGGATGTGCCTTTTTGAGAGTTACAGTTCCCCTGCGTGGGTTGATATCTGGTTCAGAACGCCGAGGCCTAGCCTCAGGCGAAGATACTACATGACTGTAATGTACTGCCTGTTACTGTAATTAATAGATTAGTTTTTTAGCGAGAAAAAAAATTATTAAACTATGGATAAGTACCATAAATTTTTGGTCAAAGATAAACTAATACCCAATGAAACACAAAATTGAATGCATTATACCATAAATAAACAAGAGCTACATAGTAGCTAGTACCTACCGCTTAGCTTAAATATAGCTTAATTAAACTAAAAAATAATAAAAACAAAAAATTCATCACCAAAATAAGACAGCTAATCAAAGATGTTGTATGGTTTGAATACCAAAACTTTAAATGATGAATTCGATGATTAAATAAATTAGGTTTAATATATTATTATATATATATATATATATATATATATATTATATATATATATATATATATATTATTAAATTATTAAAATCTTTTTATTTGTTGGATAGTAGGTTATGGAACATGTACGGTTAAATTTGAATAATAGATGGAGAATCAGTGAAGATAGGAGATCGACGAAATAAGAAATAATAGAAAAATGAAAAAAAGGGTTAAATAAAAAGGAAATAAATCTAAAAACAAAAATTTAGTAACTAAATGGAAGTTACTAAAGAGCCCATAATAAGACCTCAACCAATCACTTTACAAATAAATAAATAAATTTAGATAAATAATAATAAATAACAAAAATTGAATTTCTAATGCTAAACAATGAATAAGTGGCAAAAAAAATTTGGGCAAAGACAAACTAATATGCAAGTCAAAGCAAAATTGAATGCGTAATACCATGCTTGCAGCAGGTATAATAAAACATAAATATTATAAAAAACAAAGATTACAAAAAAAAAATATAATATAATATAAAATCAAAATAAAATCAATAAAATATAATAAAATAAACATTTAAAAAAACCAATTAAAAAAACATTTAAAAAATTAAAAAATAACATTAAAAAAAAATACAAATCATGGCCAACGCACAAGGGGTCACATGTCAGGGCAACATGGAGGAGCGATGCATGCAAGCCCTTCTGCCCAGGTTCAAGGCCCCTCGGGTGTTAGCCTGGAGGTTGGCTAATTCATGTAATAGACAAACTGCTCAGCTAGCACCCAAGGGGCCTTGGGTTGGGCGAGGGGGCTTGTGTGCAACGATCTCCTCCCCATCACCCCCCCTCACCTTGGCATGCGGCCCTTCAGGTGTTGGGCAGGGGCTGGACTAATTCCTAAAATTGGCCAAGCCCTCGCATAGCACCTGAGGCCGGGAATCAACCAAGCCCCAACCTAGCGCTTGAGGGACCGCAATCCAGGGAAAGGTTTATTTTTTTTAATTCTTATTTTTTTAATTTAATTTTTTAATTTTTAATGTTTTTTTCATTGTTGTTTTTAATTTTATTTTATTGCCCCTAATCAGGGTGAGGGCGGCAGAATGGATTCCTCGGGATCTTGAATATGGTTAATATATCAAGGCATATGGACGGTGAGGGAATTAATATTGCCCCTTACATGCTCACCAACCTTTGCAAGGTGGCGAGTCACATGCAGGACAATTATTGTGATTTGAGTGAGAGGTTTAGTGTTGTCCGTCTAGATTTCTATGTTGCGTGTTAGTTTCGAGCTAGAGGCAGTGGTAGCATTGTGGTTACAGGTCTTGAGGTTGTCTCCAGTGCACTTAGGAAAGATCCTCCTATCATAGTTCAACTAGCCTCAACAACCCTTATCCTCCTCACTGAGTTTGTTGTCTACGAGTGTTATTTCCACATACCTCTTCCAAGTTCATCCCCTTGGAACCTACTTAGTGTCAAGGTTTGAGGGCTGCCATATCGGTTCTCTATTTCCTTATAGTGGCAAGAGCAATAATAGTATGGCCCATCCTTCCTCCAGCCAAAGCACCGGGTTGGGTGAGGAACAGGGCTGAAGCCGTTGTGCAGGGACTCGACATGGTGGCAGTCAGCCCCAACCATGCCCTTCTCGAGGCCGAGGCTACATAACGACTTCTGGGCTCATTCATGAAGCGACCCAAGCATACCATACAGGCACTCAACCTCAGATTTGTCAGTTTGTCTTTGGATGGGAAGAAGATATAAACTATCAGGGAGCTCAAGAAAATTTGGATATTGAGGAATGGTTGGAATTAGTTCCAAGCCCTTGTCATACCAGAGGTTGATCCTCCTAGTATAAATATATTGTTTATCTGTATTGGCTCATGAAAAACATAGTAGCAAGAGCCCTGTCCACTCCTGCAACTATTCCAGCCAAGACATACCATGTTCTTCCACAAATTTACAAAGAATTTCAGCTTATTCAGTTTCTGATTCAAAAAAAAAATGTCTGCCTCAGCCGTGTTGAAAATTATATTCCGTGTCTCCCTCAGACAGAATTACCTGGTTCGAGTGCGAAAGATCCAACTCTTATAGACTCTTCTGATGATTAGTAGTATGACTAGGCCAATATGTTCTTATATTTTTGTTAAATTCAAATGTAGAACATATAGACTTTGATATTATGTGGTAGATATTTAGACATTAGACAAGATAAGGATATTTAGACATATATAGCTTTAAAAGTCAGTCTTAAATTATTTTGCTTTTCGTTGGTTTATAATGTGTGACGGTGGTCAACAGATCTAGTTTCCCACTCGACAGATTAAGGCCACCTCACCACCTGATTATGGATGTATTCTGTCATTTTGATGAATGAATGAAGAATGACATGCCGAGCATACAAAAAAAATTTATTTATTGATTATTTATTTTATTATTATTATATTATTTTTAATGTTTTATTTATTCAAATTTTTTAATGGTTTTTTTAATGTTGTTGTTGTTGGTGTTTTTAATTTTAATTATCCAATTTGGTTTTATTTATTGTTTTTTAATTGTTGCTTGCTTCTGTTGTTTTTTTTATAAAGTGTTTTTTGGAAATATATATATTTTGAATTTTTTGGTTTTAATTTTTATTTTTTTATAAGTTAATGTTGCTTTTTGTTTTTTGTACATTTTTATGTTTGATTGTTTTTTAAGGTCTTTTTTTTTGTTATATATTCTTTTATGTTTGATTTGGTTTTTGTTTTTTTTGTGTGTTTTAATATTTTTTTATTTACTTGTTCTTTTTTTTTTTTAGTTTTAATTTTTTATTTGTTTTGTATTTTTCATTTTAATTTATTTATATATTTATTTTTATTTTTTTCTACAAGATCTTTGTCGATCCTTGGCTAGCAATCTGACCCCATTATGTGTCAATTTTATAGTTGATTTTAAAGTTTTTGTTATAATAGATTTCCACTACTCCCTCAATGTGTTAGTTTCATGGTTGATTTTTAACTTTTCATTGTAGTCGAGTTCACGTACACCGTGTGTCAATTTGATGGTTGTTTTTTAAATTTTTGTTGCAATGTGTCAAGTTATCTTACCCTAAGATTTTAAAGTAACTATACTTTTAGCATTTATAAAAGAAATTACTCTTGGTATAATGACTCTTTCATTCAAATGTTCATTTAAAAAAAAAATCATATAATTTTTCTATAATGCCATGGTTGAACTATGTTGAAAACTTAAGGTTTCATGTAATCATGATATTTGGTTTTAAGTCCATGGTTGAAAAATTATTAAAATTTTATGTTTTTTCTAAGTCATGATATTTTATCTTTAATGTTATGGTTGAAAACAATTATAAGTATTTTATCTTTAACACAATGGTTGAAAATTGTTGGAATTTTAAGGCTTTTCAGAGACATGATATTTTATCTTTAATGTCAAGCTTGAAAATTATTGGAATTTTAAGGTTTTTCTAAGTCATGATATTTTATCATTAACGTTGTTGCTAAAAATGGTTGACAATTTACCCCGAAAAACAATAAAGATAAAAAAATAAATCATTTTTAGGGTGTTTTTTGCACAAAAAAATGGCATCTATTGAATTTTACTACCATTTTTAAAAAATGTTGAGAATTTACCTCGAAAGAAGAAAAGAAAAGTGTTTGATACAACATCAACACTTTTCATTTTAGAGTTATTTCTTCATGTTTTTTTGGGGTTTTTTTTGCTTGAGTTTCCGCTTTGAGTTCACAATTTTCTTTTGATCGGTAACTTTGTTTTGTAAACTTGCTAAGAATTTGAGAACATTTATTTATTTTTTAATAAGGTTGCTATGTTTATTCATGTAATGAAATTTCTAATGTTTGAAAGTCTGCCTTGCCTAGTTGCATTAGAGGGTAGATGTGGATAAATGATCAATTGAGGGCTTAACTGGGTCAATAAGAACTATATGGAAAATGAAGTCGCAATTGTGAAAATAACTTAAGAAGAGAGTTTCCTGAACTAAAAATTGTGCTTGGCTGATATATTTTATTTATGAAAATAATATGAAAGAAAATAGACATTGGCACTCGCTATGTTTTGGGTAATGCAGTAAGGCTACCTAATTAATTGCATACCACATGGAATGTTCATATGGCAAGTGTGCAAGAGTTGTATCTTATTGTTAACTACTACATGAAAGAAAGTAGTGTGCTTATCCTGATGAGACTTGTCATGTGAATGATTGAAAACAAGAGAGGATGAAAATTAAGTTAAAAAATAAATGTGTATGAATAACATGGAATATGTGCAAGTTTGGTGCATGCACGACATAATGTATAAGCACATGTTTGGGTGCATGATTGAAAGAATTGTTTGAATGTGTAAATTGTATACATAGTACAAATGCCTTTTATGAATATTCGTTGCAACTTGTGTGTAAGAAGATGAAATGATAAGTAGTGATTCATATGTGAGGTTGAGATCATTTCAGGGGTTACTGAATGTTGCAAAATCAAGTATTCTATGAAACCAATTGAAATCCTTAAAAATATATTAGTTGAGAATGCATATGATGGTAGCCAACTAAGTAAAGCAAGTAGCAAGCAAAGGTAAAAAGGTAAAGGAATTGGGTAAGAATTCCTTTTAGTTGAATTTGATATCTTTCGTAAGTTTCAAGTTAATGCATGTATTGCATGGATGCCCAAGAAGGGTCATGGTTAAGGGAGAAAATTGTCAAAACAAAAAGATTTAGTAATCTTGTACCATGTTTAACAAAGATTAAATGAATGGATGGTACACTCATGAGATAAAATGTTTGGTGATGCATTGAGAGAATGTGAAAATGTGGGATGTATGAAGCAAATGTAGGGATTACAATTGTGTTGATGAGTCCATGAGTATTGGCCCAAGAGTTTCTGATCTTAAGAAAAGTGATTCTATTATATATTGTTGAGTTTGTTGGTAAGGAACATGTAATTGAATGATTGATTTTTCCTAGTTAATGTGAAAATTGTATGGAATTGTTGATATATGAAAATAAGTTTGTCATTAATCCCTAGTGGGTTACGATAAAGGCAATAAGCCTTCAATGTGTAAATACTACTAGAATGTTTGTGATGCATCCATAAGTTTATTTGACATGATATGTTCATGACACTAAAATTATGAATCCTAATGGTACATATGATTTGTGCACTAAATGCATGGATGCTTGTATGAGACAATTAATTGTATGATTGAAAGTCAAGAAAATAAATAGACTAATAATTTTAAGGAATTATTGGATAGTGAAATCAATGGCATGAATCCCTCATCTTGCAAAACAAAGTGGAAGCTAATAAATCATGAATTTGGAGATATGTATCTTTCATTTTTGACCCCTTTGTTATTGGAATAAATATTTTAATGCATTATGGAATTCTTCGAATGATTGTGATGCAAATAAATAATGCAATGATAGCTTCATTTCAATTTTTTTTTTTAATTGATTCAAATATTATGTGTATAATAATCTTGAGATCATTTCAAGGGATGTTATAAATATTGCAATGAAAATATTTTATGTATGAATGCTTATCGTTGCTTCGATGATTGAAAGTACAAATTGCAGTTGAAATGAATTTGGTTATGATAATGAAGGTTGAGTACTACCATAAGCAAGATTCAAACATCATGAGAAGAATCTCATATTTATGAAATATGATTCCTATATGAAGCAAGTATAACAGAAAAAGAAATAATATTTGATTTAAATTATTATGATTAATCTCATGGAAACTATATGATTATTATATAGGTGTGATGATGGTCTATTTATGAAGGTGTTGTACTATACAACATTCTCCATTTTAATATATTATAAATTTCCTATGAAATTTATTATATTGAAATAGGGACCCTTTAATAGCCCCCGAGATCAAAACCATACTTAGGCTTCAAAAATCTTAAGTATTTAAAAAATATGGGTTATTTTAAATAAATCAGAGTTTTATTTCCCTAAAATTGAAATCTTAAACAATCTTTGACTCATCCCACTTCCTCGAATCGCAATCACACAAAGGTTCCAAAGGCCTTAAGTCTGAGCCCTAGCTAATTGTGATATGTGATTAACCCAATCTCCACAATCAGGAGTTAAAGTCAAGATCAAAGCGCAAAATACAAAGTAAATGGGCCATAGTTCTAAATATTCTTAACAAAGAAAAGATGCGCAAAAAATTAATCCAAGACTGTCGGGACCCACAAGGCCACATCACTAAATCACATCGCAAACCACACCATGGAAGTTACAAAGGCTTAAGTCTATACCTCATTACCTTAGATGATTTCGATTGTGATTAGACCATACCCGCGAGTATTATTCACTAAAATTTATATTTATATTGCATCCTGAGGCCTATATCACAATCACATGAATATGAAGGTCCTATCTCCTACTTCCTCCCTTATCCGACTACGATCTGTGATAAGCTCAAACACGAGGGAATTATTAACTTCATTTTCTTTAAATCCCACGTCCAGAGTTATCGCAAGAACTATTCCTTTTCCGATTGTGATATTTGCCCCAACACTGATTGTGATATGATGTCAGTAGTGACGTCAGATCTACTTAAGCTTCCACGTCATTAACACGTCTCCCACCATATCAAAGCCATGTCATCTGCCACCATCCCTAACATCACCCTAGGATCCTACAATCGCAAAATTTAAAGGGACACAACTTGTAATAAACCTTTCACCCCAGTCAATTGTGATTTTCAATTAGATTGGACCCAATGGGATTATACAATCCAACTCATACCTACCTCACGTCCATGGAAATTGCAAATTTTAAAAGATATGGTTTATAACAAGCCATCCACCATTCTGAATGCCGATTGCAATGTAATTTAAATAAAGGCCCCTTTTGGATTTGATATGAAATACTCTCTCTCCAAGCCAATTGCGATTGCTCTAAATTTTCCCCCTGGTTCTATGCCTACTGCAACTGTTTTATGATCTGCCCCAAACTTTGATAGTTGATTGCGATAAGTCGTAAAACTCTGCATTCCTCTCCATGATCTTTGTCAGATTTATTGCGCTCTACATTTTCTAATTTACTGCAAAAGTGATTTTTTTCAAATAAAATTTTTTTATCATGTCATTCATGTTTATCTTATCAATCCTTGTTTACCTTGTTTAGGTCCATAATAGAGAGAGACATCTATGTTGATCAGTGGCAGATTATTTTAAACAAGACAAATAGGCATTCGAAGAATTCGATGGAATGAATGAGGTTGATGATGACAACAAATCCTTTGCAAGAAACCACTACCAAATACTATTTTCTTTAAACATTGTTGAAGGGATCTTTTCAATGCCCTTAACGCTCTGCACAATAGATTGGAGTTGCTTTTCTATTTAAGCTTAGCTACTGTAGGAAATAAAGGTCTTGAATTTTATGAAGAAAGGTTTACAAAATCTTGCACTACTGTACTTTCATCCTTTTTGAATAGAAATACTGGAACATGGTTTTATGAATTTTCAATAAATGATTTCGAGAAGTTGCACTACTGTACTCCTAGAATTATCTTTGTGAGAAGGATTAAACTGATGCTATTTAGTTTGTGAGTTAAGAAAACGTGCATCTGGTATTTCTATCTTTGTGCCTATGTTTTGTTCATGAAATAAATAGTGAATTTATCTCTGCAAATTGTTTATTACATGATATTTAAAAAAGAACAAGTGTTACATGTATTCACTTCTGATCATGCTGTCATTGATGTTTTTACAGATTTGTTAAGAAATTTTCCTTTTTCTAAATGCAATATGAACTATACATATTATTCTGATTAACTATTTAATCATAATAATAATCTTTAAATATTTTCATTTCCATTAGTGTTTGATCAATCTATATTTTCATTCACTATGGAAAATTATGGTAGATCACATCTAGATGAATGTTAGACAATCTCGAGTTATTGAATAGATTAATATATATGTTTCCAATTTGATTCATTGCTACAAATCCATCTATTTCACTCCACTATAAGAATTATGTATCCATTCAATCGCCCTCATTGGGAAACTAGACCCATTATATTCAGTCAGAACCACTACTAAAATGAAAAAGAAGTTGTCTTAAGGTGCAAATTAGGTGGTTTTCCCCCTGTGTTGACGCAATGATTTTCGAGGCCTCAACACTTTTTGGTGCTACAAGGAGGGCCTGCAGACTATGAATGGAAAGTAAGTCCAATCCAAAATCATAAGGCCATTCCAAGGGTCATTCTCCCTCCAAATCTCCTACAACTTCTAGATCCCCTCTAGAATCTCCTACTTTTAAATCAGAAGTTGTATAATCACCTCCCAAGTATCCTAGAATACTTCCTGACGTAATCCCTATGGATTATACTCCAGAATCACCATGAATTATAGCTTTGATAAACAAATTGGAAGACGTCTCCATTTTAGCAGAAAATCATGAATGATCCGAAGTTTCTAAAGGAAGTATAACTTCTATTTTTCAAGGAATTGGTGTTTTAACTCAATCCCAAAGTGCAAAACTTGGCATCTTGCCATTTGAATTTACACTTCAATCCCGCCGAAAGAAAACTGCTACATCAGATTCCAAAACATCTACTAGTGAGATTACCTCATTCTCTCATTCACCAACATCTCCATTTCTTCCTTTTCCATGTCCTTCCTCTCTACCTTTCACTTCATCTATTTTCATTTCCTCTACACAAACAGCTAGTGTTGCCTCAATAAGTACTATCACAACTACCAGTTCTTCTTTCATCACATCCACCTCTCCAACTATTACAATGGAATCTAGACCGTGGTCCAATTTAGGATCTGTTCAAATGCCAGCACCACTTCATCCTCTACCAAAACATCCTAAAAAATGGCTTCCCAAATTCAATTCTGATGACGGGTTACCTGCTGAAGAGCACCTTCACAACTATATGTTAACCATGAATCTTAATGGGGTAGATGAAGAAGATGTTGTTAGATTATTCCCGTACACTCTTACAGGATCAACAGGGTCTTGGTATTTTTCTTTACCAACCAATTCTATTATTAGTTGGGATATTTTTGAAGAACAATTTTTGACTAAATTTGGTGATGATCACTCAACTTCATCTCTTATCAATGACATTTCCAATTTAAAAACGAATTCAGGGGAAAAGATAAAAGTTTTCAATTCCATATTTAACAAATTATTAAATAAAATACCAGCTACTTCTAGACCTGGTGTCGATGTACAAATAGAATGGTATATTTCATCTCTTCCTTCTAACATAGGAATTTTTGTAGATAGAGATAATAAATTTACCTTGGTAGGAAACATGAAAGAAGTTGTGTCTATAGAGAAGGGAATAAATGCACTAGAAAAGAAAAAAGACCAGGAAGACAAAAAACTAAAAAAGGTTACGTTCAAGGATGAAGCTAAAAAGAAAGCACTCAAAGATCCCTGTGATCCCAAAGGCTTACAACAAGTCCTTAAAACCTTGTTTAACGAGATGGTATAGATCAAAAAGCAAGTAGCTGAATCTTCTTCTTCCAAAAAACCTTTTAGACTATTCAGAAGAAACCAGGCACCTAATTCACAACCTCCAAACATGATCTCTAATGTATAAATTGATGATGAAGATGAGGAGGAAGCAACATTTTCTGCTGAAGAATGCTAAGATGAACAAGTAGCTGAATTAAATGGAGTGTGGGATTTTATGCTTCCTATTTCTGATAGTGAAAATGAATATGAAGCATTACCTGTTAGCACAAGAAGTAAAGGTTCAGTTGATCCTATACAACCAACTAAAAATAGAAACCTTCAACTTCTACTGCTAAAGATAAAGTTGTTGTTAACAAACCCACTTCTACTTCTCCCCAAACAATTATGTCTTCATCCAATTCTCCATCTTCACCCAGAACTTTAGTAGTTTCAGATATTATGGATTACAATATAGTTGAGGATATGAAGAAGATAAAAGAAAACATTTCTCTTTTTGAACTCACTAAACTCAAACAACAACAATTTTTTTTTACTGAAAGGCAATACCTACTTCTTCTCTTCCTACTATTGTAGTGTCCAAAGCTTCTAACGGAATGGGTAAACCTTTTTTTCATTCATTATTAATCCCTTTAATGTTATTCTGATTGGTGACAAGTCTAATTCACATACTCCTCCTTTTCTTTTGACTTTTGAAATATTGAACAAAAATGTGCATAACTGCTTGGTAGATTCAGGGGCTTCTTCAAATATCATGTCGTATTCAGTTTGTCTGAAATTAAACATGTCACCCCAGATAACTCCATTTCATAGTGCAAATCAATAGGAAAAAATTCAAAGTCATAGGAGAAATCAATTCAGTTCTTATTAGATTATCTTTGAATCCTGAAGTGTGTCAAATAATTGATATACTTGTTGTTGATATCCCAGACTTCTATGATTTAATTCTTAGTAGAGATTGGTCAGAAAAATTACATGGTTATTTTTATACTGATTGGTCTCACCTATTGTTCCCATTTAATGGAAATCCGAATCAAATCAAAATCAACTGAGAGAAACATATGAAACATTCAGTAACAGATTTCGAAGGTGAAAATGAGGCAGTAGTATTCAATAACAACATTCTTGGAAACTACACCATTAAATCATTTTTTGAGAATATTAAAGCACAAATGTCACCATTTCTAATTAATTTTGTAACTTCTCTAATCAAAAAAATTTCACATACAAAATTTTCCATATGTGCAAATATAATAGAAAAACCAGTGGTTAATTCTTTATTTTGGACATTGTATTTTGATGGGTCCAAATCAAGCGATGGTGTAGGAGCATGTTGCATATTGATCAATCATGAAGGTGTGAAGACAATGTTGACTTGCATATTTGAATTCAAATGCACAAATAATATCGCAGAATATAAGGCATTAGTCTAAGGTGTATATAAAGAAATTAGCCTTGATGTTAAATCCTTGCAAATTTATGGAGATTCAGAAATTGGAGTAAAACAAGTAAAAAACATGATGTCTACGCACTTGAAGCATTATCAATCATTGGTTCAGTCTCTCACTTCACATTTTTTAGCGTTTAACATTTCTTCTTTTCCTAGAATTCCAAATGCCAATTCTGACCTTCTTGTTAATGTTGCATCAAAATTGATCCCATCCAAAGATTATAGTCCCGATAGATTTTCTTTAGAATTAATCTTTAGGCCATACATTCTAGATAATATCACAAATTGGCGGGTATTTAATAATGATGAAGACATTTCAAGCTTTTTAACTTATGAAAAATCATATGATGACCAAATTATTGATGAGGATGATCACGATGATCAATTAAAACAGAAAATTGATGATAATCCCATACCCAAATTTGTAGTAAAACTCAAATATCCCTATGATTTAAAAGACAGATTTAAAAGAGTTACTAATTCAAAACTACAAAGTTCAACTTTGAGATTTGAATTAATAAATCTTGGGATAGATATTAAAGCCCAGAACATCAATTTATGACTTGGTCTCTCGTTTGAAGAAACATTATCCTTCATTCATTTGTTTAAAAGATATAAGGATGTCTTCGCTTAGAGTTATGAAGATCTGAAAACATTTGACACTTCCATCATTCAACATACAATCCCAATGTTATCAAATGATAAACCTTTCCAACAGAAGTTAAGGAAAATTCACCCGAATTTAGAGAATCAAATAAAAACGGAATTGAATAAACTCCTTAAAGCTAAAATTATTTTTCCTGTTAGGCATTCAACATGGGTTTCCAACTTGGTACCTGTTAGGAAGAAAAATGGTGATATCCGCATTTTTATAGATTTTAGGAATCTTAATAAGGCCATCCAAAAGGATAATTTCTCTCTAACCACTTTGGAACAGATTTTACAGTCAGTTGCTCGTTCTGAACTTATGTCTTTCCTTGATGGTTTCTCTGGATATAACAAAATTATGGTACACCCAGATGATAGGCTAAACACTAATTTCAGAACCAAATGGGAAACTTATGCCTACCAAAAAATGCAATTTGGTTTAATAAACGCAGGGGCCACTTTCCAACGAGCCATGGACATAGATTTCAAAGGCTTGTTAAATAAAACAATGGTTGTTTATCTAGATGATATTATTATTTATTCAAAGAACATAAATAGTCATTTACAAGACTTAAAACATATTTTTGAATGCTGTAGAAAATATGGTATCTCATTAAATCCGAAAAAGTCCTTTTCCGCTCTTACCGAAGGGAAACTTTTAGGATTCATTGTGTCAAAAAATGGAATTTACATTGACCCTGCTAAAATAAAAGAAATTTCTCCACCACATAACAAAATAACCATGCAATGATTTTTGGACGAATCAATTTCTCACAGAATATTCTACTGTTACAACAAATTATTAAGAAAAACACAATTTTTAAATGGGGCCATCATTAAAAGAAAGCATTTGATTTTATCAAAGAGTCAATTATCAATGCTCCATTTCTAAATACTCCGAATTTGTCCAATCATTTCTTCTTATATACCTTTGCTTCTTCAATGTCTTATGCTGTTGTTTTGACACAAATTAATAATCAGAAAATTGGAACACCCATCTCATTTTTTAGCTCAAATTTTCAGGGTGCTGAATTGAATTATTTAGAAGTAGAAAATAGGAATTTGTTGTATATAAACCTGTAAATCATTTCAGACATTTTCTCTTAAAAACACACATGAAAGTAATAGTCCCATTCCCAGTAGTGAGGCAATTACTATTGTAGAAATAATTAGGAGAAAAGAGAGCAAATTGGGTAACATCTCTGCAGGAATACGATATCGAAATAAAACCAGCCAAAATTGTTAGAGGGCAAGGTTTCTGCAAGCTGCTTATAGGAGAATCCAACATACCAGCCGAAGGGGATACAGGTAACTATGAACACATTTCTGAGGTAAGTGTAATTGATACTGATTCCCAATATGTTGATTTGATTTTTTAATTGAAAAATGGATATGCTCCTCAAGAACTCAATTATAAAAGAAAAAGAGCTTTACGATTAAAAGTAAAAATTATGAGGTCATTGATAACATGTTATTTAGGAGAAACTATGATTACATATTGTTAAGATGCTTAGAAAAGTATGAAGCAAAAACAGTTTTGTAGGAACTTCACGATGGACCACTCGGTGGACACTTTGGAGGAGACACTACAACACACAAAATATTACATGTTGGATACTACTTGCCCACTCTCTTCAAAGATTCCCATACATATGTAAGGAAATTCAAAACATGCCAAACTACTTCTGGAAGACAAAGGAAACCAGCTTTGCCTCTACAGCCAGTGAACATTGATCAACCATTCGAACAATGGGGATTGGATATTATAGGTGAGATTGTTCCTCAATCCTTTAATTAACATAGGTATATTCTGACTACCACATATTACTTCACTAAGTGGGTGGAAGCAATTTCGCTAAAGGTAATAAATTATGAATCTCTTATTGAATTTATTGATCAATTTATCATTGCAAGATTTGGTTTGCCTTCCACACTTATATTTGACAATGCATCTTATTTTTCGGGTACTATTATGATTGAATTTGCAATTAGGAGAGGATTTAAACTCAAATATTCTACCAATTACTATCCTCAGGGAAACAGTTTGGCTGAATCCACCAATAAAAATCTCCTTAGAATAATCAGAAGAACTGTTGATCAAAATCAAAGAACTTGGCACAAAGCTTTAATATTTTCTCTATGCGCTGATAGGATAACTCAGAAGGCCTCCATAGGTACTTCTCCATTTAACTTAGTCCATAGGAAGGAAGCCATTATTCCATCACATTTAGCTCTTCCTTCATCAGCCTAGTTCAATTTATTGAAGAAACACCTTCTTCTTCATTGCAATTAAGAAATTCACAAATCCTAAAACTAGAAGAAGGAAGGGATAAGGCCAAACTCACACACACCAAACATCAACAGATGGTGAAATCTTCTTTTGATGTAATTTCAGTCACACAAAGATCCTTCCAAATTGGAGACCTAGTTCTCAAGTGGGACAAAGCACACGAGAAAAAAGGGAAACATACCAAATTTCAAAGATTATGGCTTGGTCCATTTCATATTTTTGAACAGATAAGCCCATCTATATTTATACTTTAAGATTTATCAGAAAAAAAAGAGATTCTCTCCTTGTAAATGGGCTCATGTTAAGAAAAATATTTTCTTAAAAAAAAAAAAAATGAAATCTGTAAAAAATCACTTCCATTTGTACATCCAGCTACAATTTACTTTCCTTTTTACAGATTTTGTTAATAAAATGTTAAATAGTATGATATTGACTTTTCAAACATCTCTTGAAGTTATTTTTATTTTTAATTTTGAAGGTAGGAATTTTTTTTTAAGAAGTGGTTACCAAAATTGAAAATTAGATAAAAATTATATAACTCTGAAAATCTTTTCCATTAAGTTGTAAAATATTTAAAAGACCTCAAAAAATTCTATCATTTTGCTCTAGTTTCAGTCAAAAAGGTTATCCTTGAAAATTAAAGACTGTCTTACGACTAAAAAAAACTTTCCTCTTGGATTCGTCATCCAAAATTCTTGAGTCAATGATCCTCCCCATCCATTAAAAATATAATTTTTAGAGTGTAATTCTAAAATATAATAAATCTAAAAAGATAAGAGGTCTCATCACGAGCCTGCTTACCATGTTCATAAGGAATCAATTACATTGACATTACCACACTAGTCACCAAATCAGGGTAATGGCTTACAATTTTTAATTGTAAGACAAGGGGTCTCATCACGAGCCAACTTGTTCAGTTTGATTGTTACTAGTGAATGTCATTGTCGTTTTCTAGGTACCAAACTAGGACAATGACTTTTTAGCATAAAAAAAGGATAAAATAAAAATAAAATTTACCTCTAATTATTGCACTATGAACTAGATGGGATACTGGATTGTTGTTAGTTAAAAGGTAACCCTGTCGAGTCTATAAACGCCTGCTGGAAATAGTGGGTCTACTTGTCGTAAAACGCCCCTTACTTTATTTGTAAACTGATTAATGACTGATACAGGTAAATATGTGTTTTTCATTCACAAAAGGTTTTTAAAAGAGATTGCAAGTTAATGAGTTTTATAATCAGAGTAATTTTATTTATCTAGATGTTTCAGAAAACAATTTTCACTTCTTAGATTATTTTTACTGAATTTTTAAAAAATTTCATTCATCATAGATAACTGGTTCTTCTAGTGAATCGTCAATTGTTGTAGTATAGAACATCCCCCCTTTTAATATATATAAATTTCCTATGAAATTTATATATATTAAAATAAGGACCTTTTATTAAAAAAAAAAAAAAAAAAAAAAAAAAAAAAAAAAAAAACTTAAAACTTTAATCAAGGTTAATACTTAGGCTTTTTTAATTAAACCAAATATAAACCTTGATTATTCGAAAAATAAAAATAAAATAAAAATAAATAAATAAATTTAATAGCCCCCGAGACCAAAACTATACTTAGGCTTCAAAAACCTTCAATATTTAAAAAATATGGGTTATTTTAAATCAATCGGAGTTATATTCCCCTAAATTTCAAATCTTAAACAATCTTCGACTCATCCCGCTTCCCAATATCGCAATGACACAAAGGTTCCAAAGGCCTTAAGTCTGAGCCCTAGCGATTGTGATATGCAATTAACCCAACCTCTGCACTCGTGAGTTAAAGTCAAGATCAAAGCACAAAATACAAAGTAAATGTGCCATAGTTCTAAATATTCTTAACAAAGAAAGACATGCAAAAACATTAATCCAAGATTGTCGTGACCCACAAGGCCACGTCACTACATCGCATCACAAACCACACCATGTAAGTTACAAAGGCTTAAGTCTATACCCCATTACCTTAGACAATTGTGATTGCGATTAAACCAGATCCACGAGTATTATTCACTACGATTTATAATTATATCGTGTCTAGAGGCCTATACCGCAATCGCATGAATATGAAGGTCATGTCTCATACTTCCTCCCTTAGCCGATTGTGATCTGTGATAAGCCCATACTCGAGGGAATTATCAACTTCATTTCATTTAAATCCCGCATCTAAAGCTATCGCAAGAACCATTTCCTTTGCCGATTGTGATATTTGCCCCAACGTTGATTGCAATATGACGTTAGCAGTGATGTCAGATCCATGTCATCCTCTGCGTAAGCTGCCATGTCATCCTCCACGTAAGCTGCCATGTCATTAACATGTCTCCCACCATGTCAAAGCCACATCATCTGCCACATCATCCATGATGTCACCTCAGATCTCACAATCACAAAGTTTAAAGGGACACAACCTGTAATAAACATTTCACCCCAATCGATTGCAATTTCTGATTAGATCAGACTCGATGGGATTATACAATCTAACTCATACATATATCACATCCATGACAATCACAAATATTAAAAGATACGGTTTATAACAAGCCATCTGTTGGGTCCCTATAATACTAGTGATTACCCCATTACTATTGTAGTTATACCCCTTATTAATATTGTTGTGCCCCTATTGCCCCCATATTGTTATTACTGTGCCCCATAAAATCCCTCTATTGTT
>APFE030797676.1:39004-50279 GCA_000404065.3 Pinus taeda | reverse complement strand
ATGCCATGGCAGCACCAAAATTACCCACAACAACAATGGAGACCATCTCAGCAATAATCTCAACAATATCAACCATATCCTCAACCATACCAACCATATTCGCAGCCATATCAACAGTATCATCAGCCATATTCGCAATATCCTCAAACATATCAACAATATCCTCAGCAGCAAGTTGTTTACCAACATCAACCCCAACCCACTCAACAAGCATTGCCTGCTCCTCCACCAATAAATCCACCACAATTACAACTTCCATCTAACCAACAACCTCTTAGACCTACTCAAATTCCTGCTCAACCTGTACCAAATCCAAATAATAGAGCAGAGAGACCAGCTTATAATGTAGATGAGGGACCATCATATCCCACATTACCCTTGCAAAATATCAATTTA
The DNA here is from genome assembly GCA_000404065.3 of Pinus taeda. Taxonomy (NCBI): domain Eukaryota; kingdom Viridiplantae; phylum Streptophyta; class Pinopsida; order Pinales; family Pinaceae; genus Pinus; species Pinus taeda. The sequence goes on along the minus strand of APFE030797676.1, from coordinate 49,883 downwards.
AGGTCTGGTAAGGTACTTCAAAAAGAATCTTCGATAGCTGATAAACAAGAAGAAAACGAAGAAAATGAAAATGAAACTCCAACTCAAAGGAAACAAAATGATGACATCAAAAATAAACAAATGCAACCGTTGCATCCACCACCTTTTCTAGACAGATTGTCCAAACAAAAATTCCCATGTCTATACCACAGTTTGATGTTTTAGATGAGCTAAATAATGTCTATATAAAGATTGCACTACTACAAGTCATAAAAGACATTCCCATATATACTAAAGCCATCAAAGAACTGTGCCTCAAGAAGCCTACCAGGAAAAGAGTTGATCCACAAACTATTCATGTTATTGCACATTTAGCTAGCCTTATGACAAACACCATTTCAATGGAAAAGTATGTTGATCCTAGTATTCCGAAAGTCACTACAATCATTAACAACATACATATTCCAAACACCTTAATTGACCTTGGGGCCGCAATAAATGTGATGACTCTTGAAACAATGAAAACACTCCAGCTCACAAACTTGCAACACACAACAATTGTTCTAGAACTCCTGATAGGTCTAAGTGATCCTAAGGTTTGGATGACTAATTGTTCACTGGCCTCTTGGAAGTATCCAGTGGACTTTTTAGTTCTTCAGCACCAAAATCCAATTTAGGAGGACACCCTATCATCCTTGGTAGACCATGGTTAGCAACTGTTGATGCATTCATAGGATGTAGATCGGGTAATATGATCATTTCACGAGGAACTGAAAGAAAACAACTCACTCTTTACCCACCAGCACAATCACCAGCAGTAGCACACAATTTATGGCTTGATGATAAATACAATGATAAGGCAGAAGTTCAATCTGTTTTTAGCATCAACCAAATCTATGATTTTCAAGAACATAATAATGATGATTTGGTAGAATTGTTCCTTTCTCAACCTGATATTTTCGAAGAATTGAGAAATGACCAGTACCATGCTGCAGATGAACTTTTGGCACAAAATTTTTCAGGAAACATGCACCATTCATTCCTTGCAAACAACATTTCAGAACATTTTTCCTATTCAATCTATCACAAACACAAAAAGCAAGACCATAGAGATTAGTCCAGGAAAAACTTTGAATATTGGCACTCACCTAGACTCATCTAAGGAGGACAAATTGATACAATTATTGAGAAAATACCAGAAAGCATTTGCTTGGGACTATACCGATATGCACAGAATTCACCCTGAAACATGCACTCACCACATTTATACGGATAGTAATATCAAACCAGTGAGGCAACCGCAGAGACGAATGAATCCCATGCTTTAGGATATTGTTAGAGAGGAATTACAAAAACTGTTGAAAGTCAATTTTATCTATCCTATCTCTGACAGTCAGTGGGTATCCCCATTGGTAGTAGTGCCCAAGAAAAATGGCAAGTGTAGGATTTGTGTTGATTATAGACAATTGAACAAATCAACCCTCAAAGTTTATTTCCCACTACCATTTATTGACCAAGTGCTAGACACATTAGCTGGGAAATCATCATTCTCTTTTCTTGATGGTTTCAGTGGCTATAACCAGATCAGGATAGCCTTAGCGGACCAAGACAAAACCACTTTTACTTGTCCCTGGGGCACTTATGCTTATAATGTTTTACCATTTGGACTTTGTAATGCTCCAGCTACATTTCAGAGAGCTGTATTAGCTATTTTTGCTGATTTAGTTCATTATTGTGTTGAAGTTTACATGGATGATTTTTCAGTGTATGGTAATTCGTTTGAGCATGCATTAGAGAATCTTGAAAAAGTTTTGAAGAGATGTATTGAAGCTAATCTATCCTTGAGCAATGAAAAGTGTTTTATGATGTTAAATGAAGGGATAGTATTAGGACACTATATTTCTTCTCAAGGCATTAAAGTTGATCCATCAAAAATCCAAATCATTATCAATTTGCCACTTCCGAAGACTCAAAAAGAGGTAAGAAGTTTTCTTGGGTATGCAAGCTATTACAGAAGGTTTATTGACCATTTTAGTAAAATAGCTTTACCTTTGTTTAAGCTTCTAGCAAAAGACACACCTTTCAACTGGAATGAGAATTGTCAGCAAGCATTTGAAACACTCAAAGAAACGTTATCAACTACACCAGTCTTAAAAGGACCTAACTGGAACCTACCATTTCACGTCTTTATAGATGCATCTGATACTACAGTAGGTGCCTCATTAGGCCAAAAAGAGGATTCTTTCCATTATGCCATCTATTTCATTAGTAAAAATCTAAACCTACAGAATTAAACTACATAGTCACTGAAAAAGAAATGCTTGCAATCACACATGCTGTGAATAAATTCCGACATTATATAACTGGTTATGAGGTTTTTGTACATACTGACCATTCTTCCATTAAGTATTTAATGAATAAACCAATAACTAATGGCTAAGTTACCAGATGGTTGTTATTATTACAGGTATTTAATATCACAGTGTTAGATAGACCAGGTAAGGAGAATTAGGTGGCAGATTTTCTTTCTAGACTAAAAAAACTAGGTGAGGTTGTTTCGGTTCAAGATTCTTTTCCAGATGAAAATTTATTTGCAATCTCAATAGTGAATCCTTGGTATGCTGACTTGGCCAACTATTTGTCCACAGGAAGAACACCTCCATATTTTACTCCAAAGGAAAAGAAGAGGCTGATCAAACAAAGTGCTAGATACTCATGGGTCAATGGAGATTTTTTTTGCACTGGTTATGATATGATTATTAGACGATGTATAAGAAATGATGAAATAATGGATATTTTAAAATCTTGCCATGATGAACCATGTGGTGGGCATTTTGCAGCCAAAAGAACAACATTCAAGATTCTCAGTCTTGGATACTACTGGCCATCTATTTTTAAGGATTCCAAGAAGTATGTGAAAAGTTGTGATAGCTGTCAAAGAATGGGTAGGCCAACAACTACAGATGAAATGCCACTTCAGCCTCAAGTACATTTAGAGCCATTTGAAAAATGGGCTCTAGATTTCATAGGACCCATCAATCCAACTTCTAAAGGTAAAAAGTACATCCTAGTATGTACTGATTATGTGACAAAATGGGCTAAAGCCAAAGCACTTGTCCGGGAAACTGAAGAAACAATGGTAAACTTCCTTTTTGAAGAGATTTTTGTAAGGTATGGAGTACCAAGAGAGATAGTGATAGATCAAGGTACTTAGTTTACTTCAAAGCTAGTTAAAGACATCACAAAAATATCAAATCAAGCACAGGAAAAGTACACCTTACCATCCACAGGCCAATGGCCAGGTGGAATCCACAAATAAAATATTGGAAGGAATTATCGCTAAGACCGTAGCAATGAACAGAAAGAATTGGGAAGAGAAGCTCAAAGTGCACTCTGGGCTTATAGAATCACGTGGAAGAACACTACAGGATTTACACCATATCAGTTGGTGTATGGCAAAGAGGTAATGCTTCCTATTGAATTTCAAATACACACTTATAAGATGGTTGCAGATTTAGGAATTGATCTCAATGAAGCCCAACAAGAGAGAATTCAGCAATTGAACCAGCTAGATGAAATGAGGCAGCAAGCAGAGGAGACAATACTTCTAATGCAGAAACAAAGGAAGCAGTGGCATGATGCACACATAAAAAAGAAATAGTTCAAAGAAGGAGACTGGGCTTTACTCTTTGACTCTAAATTCATAGATCATAAAGCCAAATTTACCACACATTGGATGGTCCCATATGAAATAGTTCAAGTTTATGAAAATGGATTAGTCAAGCTTACTACCATTGATGGAGAAGGTAACCCCTTTCTTGTCAATCGCCATAGGTTGAAACTCTATCATAAGCCCATCAGCAAGGAGGATTTTCTTCAAACTGTATCTCAGCAAAGGGAGGTTGAGATATTACAGCCTTCAGCTGTGATTTCTCTACCTTAGTTCATTTCATTTCATTTTAAAAAAATAAAAAAAAATAAAACAAAAAAATAAAACAAAAAAAAAGAATAAATAGAAAAAAAATTAAAAAAAATAAATAATAATGGTTTAGATGTGAAAACCAAACTCTGGCACACTCTAACCCAGAATTCTTACTTGAAAACCAATCCTTTGGCTGGTAAGAATTCCTTATTCTGTTTGTTTACTATTTGGTTCATCGCTTCAATAATGACTTGAGGACAAGTCAAAGCTTTAGTGGGGGAGAAGCATCAACATTTTGTTTTCCTTATCTCATCTCCTCATTTGTAAATCTTCAAAGAAGTTGTTTCAGCACTTCAGTATTCCAATAAAGGAGTTGTTTTTGTTTTTGTTCTAATTAGAGGGACCTGTTCAAGCAATATGCAGTGGGACCTGTTCAGAAGACTATGTTACCAGTACCAATATTAGAGGGACCTGTTCAACAAATATCAAAGGGACCTGTTAAAGACTGCATTCAAGATACATCAGGCTACTTCAACAAAGTTTCAACGGAGTTTCAAAGGTTGCTTATCATCAAGGCTACATCAACACCAAGGATCAAAGAAGCTGCACACACATAATTCTTCAGATTTCAGAGGGACCTGTTATATCCAATTTCATCTCAAAAGGGACTAGTTATGGACAGTGAAGATTAATCATATTTGGAAAATGAAGATCAGTCCTACCTGTGCATGCCAACTCAACTTTTGGTCAACCAACAAGTGTAATGTATTGTTGTAATTTTTATTTTTAACATTTAAACTTCTTGAATTATTTTAGTGTTAAATATGATGATTATGATTGCTTGTTATCAATTTCAAACACCCCTATACCCATCACCCTTGTAACATTCCTAACTACTCAACTCTGCTATCATTTCCCAACACACTTTAGCCTATTTCCGTATTCTTCCTACGATTTTAAAATTTTTTCCTACACCACCCTTCAAACCTTGTCATTAACTCCTCATTTTTGAATCAGCCATCAAACCTTGCTATCGATCCATCATATTTCCAATCGACCAAGAACCAACAAGTAATGGACAAGTGGTGAATCATTGGAAAGACAAGTGTTCAATGATTTCATTCATTTTTGAATCGTCCAAGTTATAAAACGATTGTTTGACCCAAGCCGACTCATGCAACATCTATCTGTTATCATCACTCCAACACTCCTTATATGTATATGGCGTTCTCATGATCGTACCTATGCAAACCAATACAACTCCTCTGTCTTTATGATGTGAATGCGCTCTGCATTATCATTATAGTAATTTGGGAAAGGTCGGTTGTTAAGTTTCATTTCATAAAACTCTCAGTTCATAAAGGGTGTTACCATATTAGTGATTCAAGCTCTGTGATTTCAGAGAAGGTTGAGACAGCAGGCGCTACAAAGGGAGAGCATAGTAAATAGGCTCACCACGAGTTTCTACCTCCGCCCATAATCTGAGGACATTAATCTAGTCACTGCCCAAGCAATTGAAGAAGGAGACCCCAAGAACCGAGGGCGCTACCAGGTCGGTTAAGTGGAGCGCAGAACAGAGGTAACAAATTGAGAGACCCTTATTTAAATTGTTGAAACATAAACAAAAAGGGTTAGAACAAGAATTTGTTTTTCAAAATGACCAATAGAGCAAATCCTAAGACATTTGATAGTTCCCAATATCATGATAACTGTATTATGATTTTAAGGGAAAAGTAATGGTTATCTTTTCTAGAGAAGTTTAATGGGAACAATGAAGAAGTGACCAAGCAGTTTGCATTCACATTTAATGGAGAGAAAGCATTAATAGGCAACTTCTCTTTTAGAATTTCAGAGGATACCATACCACAAACCTTGGGAATCAATCCAGAAGGGGAAAAATATTTCAAAACAAAACAATTTAAGGAAAAATCATGGACTTAGTTTATGTCTAGGTCAAGGGTTTCCTTTGTCAACTGGAAAAAGGGTGTCCTTAGAAGCTGGCTAATGCACCCATGGGATGAAATGGTGTACACTATTCAGAAATTTGTTACATGTGAAGGTCGTTACAGCATAGTATATCTATATCAAATCAAACTCTTGTTGCACTTAAAAGGGCAATGCACCATCAGTCTACCCTATTTCCTCTTACAGAGTTTGACTAAAATGTCAAAAACTATTCAGAAACAAAAGGGTAATGAAGATAAAAGTTTGTATCATTTTGGGTTGATTAAAATTCTAATTGAATTTGAAGTGCAAAGGAGGGGAAAACATGGAAATAATTTTTGGTTGCTAATCAAATTAAAGATGGAGAAGATGAACTGAAACAACAAGAGCACACAAAGTTTATGCTTGATATTTATGAGGAAATCCCTGAGTGCAAGTCAAGCAATGTTCCTCCACACAACAGTAGTGTGAGGACAAGAAGGATAAAGCAAGAAGCTGCCCAGAAAATTGAGCAAGACAAAATCTTCATTACTTATACAAGAAGATCAAGGAGAATACAAAAGACCCAAACACAAGATGATCAACTAGAGTCAAATGAAAATGCACCAATGGACATTGTGCTCATTCACAGCCAAAACCGGAAGCCGAAATGGAAGTCGAGAATAATGTTGACACCTAATCCTTAGTGATTGGGGAACTGAATGTGAACAGTCATCGAGAAGATGAACTGAACAATCACATTCTTGTATATATTAGATAGCCGGTTAAACGAATAAATGTATTAGTTTTTCTGGAGTTACTCCTGGCCTGACATGGTATCAGAGCACAGGTCCCAGAAATAGTTGTAACTCCTACTGTCCTGAGAGCTGCTCAGTCCTGAGCGCTACTCTGACATTGATTCCCTGGCTCTGCCTCTGCCTGGCCTGACTGCACTATAAGCGTTTTCATTCAAGGTGGTATTGCGCTCTTTGATTGCTAGAGACTGCACCCTCATGAGTCATTGATAATGAATGCGCATAAGCGTTGATGCATTTCTGATTTTGAATTGATATTGAATGCACCTGAGCGTTGAATAATCTGCCCTAACACCGATTTGCAGCACGTTGCTCTAAGAAACATTCAGGTACTGTTCACATTCCCCTGGTATCATCGAAATTCCTAGGATCAATTTTACGCCAAAGAGACCCCGGTTCTCCTGTGGGCTCATGCGTATTTCTGGGTCTAGAGTCTGTAGTTAGAAATATTTTCGTCTGCTGCCAGATTGGGTCGCAGATTTCTTCAGTACCGGGAGGATTAATCTGACCCGGGGGCCAATACTGATCCCAGGAACTCAGGGTCACCTGCCCCACCTCCGCCTCGTATATTATAATATTTATGAACGTATTATAGAAATTTTAATGGTGAGTATCTGTTGGATCTTGTTGTTGGATGTAGTGGGCGTGATGCCTTTTTACTCATGTAACGAGATTGATCATTAATTTTGATTTTAGTACTGGAGTTATTCGAAATCTCGGTGGGAATGCGTTGGTTTTAATAATATTTTGGTTAGCTTGAGTTGTCAAGATCGTGGTGCTGCCCATTTTCTTGTACAGAGAGGAAACAAAAAAAAATTGTATGGTATGGTAGTTGGTTTGCGCAGTTTGATTCAGTATTGCGCAGTTTGTTTATGCATAACCATATGACTTTAACCTGATTCATTTCAACGTGGAGATTTATTCTTTCTCACTATGAGTCCTGAAAGTTTCAGAATGACAAGAGTGATGATTTTAATGGCGGTATAATGTTGTGCTGTTGATATGTATTTATGATGGCAGTTTTGAGTATTAAGCAGTTTTCAAAGGGTTTATATAAGCAGTTTTCAAAAGCATTCAAAGTCATATCAGTCAGAGCATTTTATATATCAAAGAATTTGTGGAAGTGATATAATATTTCAATGAAATTCTGATGCCCTCTGTCACACATTAGAGGGATTTGTAGAAAATATAGTGCATAAGGCTGTAAGAAAGTTTTTTTTTATCAAGCAGAAGTAACCTTTTACAGAATGCATTCAATCATCTCTATGATAGGAATAGTTCTCACTGGCAAGGAGAACTATCTTGACTGGTCCCGGATGGTACAACACACCCTCATTTTCAATGAGCTGTGGAAAGGAGTGTGTGTCGGAGAAGGAGACAGTGACCCAGAAAAGCCTACATCAGACAAAGAGCTCACCATCTGGGAAAACAAGAATAGCAAAGCGTATGCATTAATCACAGCGTCTGTAAATAAGGAGTTGAGTCGTCACATTTCAACATGTTCAACTGCCTTTGAAGCTTTACAAAAGCTGAAAGAGCTCTATGAATCACATTCTGCACTTGAAGTCGTCCAACTTATGATTAAACTCTTCACTCTTGAACTACAAAATAATGATCCTCTTGCTCTTGCATCTGAAATAAAATATATAGTGCATGATATCAAATCCACTAAAGTTGAGCTAGATATATCTCTTATTGCTTTTCTCAAGGCACTGTATCCTACATACTCCAATTAGCTTGAGTCTTTGCAAGCAAATGGAAATCTCAAGGATATAACCTTTGACTCTCTTGTGAAAAAGTTTGCTGAAAGCGAAAAAGCCTTTGGAAAGAAGACAGTCCCTGAATCTTCTGAAGAGACTGTATGCATGGCTAATAAAGAAAAATATCCTGCTCAAGATTCTACAAGAGGAAGAGGTGGACGAAGAGGAAGAGGAAGATACTTCAGAGGCAGGGGGGGCAGACATTCTCAAGGAGAAAAGGCAGATTTACATTGTATTCGCTGCAAAAGAAATGGATCACATGATGCCTCTACATGCAAGCTACCATGGGACAAAATTGAGCAGAGAAGAAGCCAACAGAAAGGTAAAACTGATGATACAGACAAGGTAAAGCACCTGAATCCGCTCACTATATTGAGGCACAATGTAACATTGGAGTAAATGAAGATTTGTTTAACACTTCACTTGCTTCCTGGAAAAATGACTGGCTGCTTGATTCAGGAGCAACCTGTCACATGACTCATAGAAAAGACTTTTTGAAGATTTCACTGACAATGTTGATGGAGTAGTTTACTTTGCAGATCAGTCAAAAATCAAGCCATCAGGGCTTGGCACAATCAGGCTTAAACTGCCTGGTCTCCCAGACTTTCTTCTTGATCATGTTATATCTCCCACAGCTCAAGAGAAACTTGCTGTCCTTGGTCCACATCCGCCAGCAAGGTCACTCCATTCATATGTTTGATGGCAAGCTTGAGGTGAGAAAATCATCTGATCACTCACTTGTCATGAGGGGAATAGAAGAAGAAAGACTTCTCAAACTGCAAGGAACATCTGCTCATGCACAACATTTCTCATATATTTCTCATCATGAAGAAGGTACACTTCATCAAGTTTTTTATGGCATGCTAGATTTGGACATTTAAACTATGACAGTCTCCGTTTATTGAAGAAAAATGGTGTTGCTGGTTTGCCTACAATTCCTAGAAAACTTAAGCAAGGTGATGCTTGCATTCTAGGAAAGCAGCAAACAGTCATTTCATGACTCACATTCAAAAGCACATAGGAAGCTTGAACTTATTCATTCAGATTTATGTGGTCCAATGCCTGTTCCTTCTGCAAATGGAAATAAATATATCATGACATTTATTGATGACTACACCAGAATGTGTTGGGTTTATTTATTGAAGAACAAATCGATGCTTTCCTAACATTCAAGAATTTTCATAAATGGATTGAAAATGATGCACAATCTCATATTGGGTCTATTCGCACTGATAATGGAAAAGAATATACATCAAATGAATTTGAACAATATCTTCGCCAACATCGGATTAAACATCAAACAACTGTGGCTTATAATCCCCAACAGAATGGTGTAGCTGAAAGAATGAATAGAACAATTTTGAATATGGTATGATCCATGCTTTTTTTCAAAAATGTAAAGATAATGTTTTGGGTTGATGCTGTTCTATGTGCTGCATATATAAAGAATAGATGTCCATCTAGTGCTATAAGAAACAAGACTCCTTATGAATTGTGGTATGGACATGTTCCTTCAGTCAAACATCTCAGGATTTTTGGTTCCACCTGTTATGCTTTGATACCAAAGGTACATAGAAACAAACTTGGTGCTAGAAGTCGTAAGTGTATTTTCTTTGGGTATTCAAATACCTCCAAAGCATACCGCCTCTATGATGAAGAAAATAAAAAGTTTGTTATATCTAGAGATGTAATTTTTCTTGAATCATCCAAATCTGACAATGTTGTTGAGCGGCAACTTGATCGTTTGGATAGATTCACAAAAATGAAATCATTTCAAGAATTTGAAAATCAGATTCCACATCTTGAAGGGGGGACTCCTATACTAGATCAACATGTGGAATCGTCTTCTGAAGAATACTCTCCCCCGACTGAAACTCCAACAACGGATGATGCTTTAAGTGATGTAATTGATAGAATTGGGAGACTCAATCTTGATTCCCTCCCAACTCAATCAACAGAGCAGCCTGGACCATCTCAGAAAGGTCCCCCAAAGTGGCTGACAAAGACACTTGAAAGTGTTCATCCTGATGAAATTGGAAAAACAGGAACCAGAAATGCAAATTGACAAAATGGAGGTGACGTAGATGACTCTAATTCACCTATTGATATGGATGTTTCTTATGATTGTGAATTGAACTTGTCTACAGATTTTGAACCAACTTCCTTTAAAGAAGCTGCTTCTCATGATGAATGGAAAGGAGCAATGCAAAAGGAGTATGATGCCCTCATAAAGAACGACACTTGGAAGCTGGTTGATCCTCCATTTGGAACCAAACCAATTGGTTGCAAGTGGGTCTACAAGAACAAGTATAAAGCTGATGGCTCACTTGACAAGCACAAAGCTAGGCTTTTGGCAAAAGGTTTTGCATAGAAGGAAGGGGTCGATTATGAGGAGACTTTTGCCCCCATAGCAAAATGGGCTACCATCTGGACACTCTTTGCCCTAGCAGCTCAGAATGGTTGGAAATTCCATCAAATGG
>APFE030797676.1:23566-38740 GCA_000404065.3 Pinus taeda | reverse complement strand
AAGAAAGTTGGCAAAATAGTTGTATATCTTGTGGTATATGTAGATGATCTTTTAATGACAGGAAACAATGAAAGCTATATTGCATCCATAAAGAAAGAATTAGGAAAAAGTTTTGAAATCACTGATTTGGGCTATGTTCATTACTATCTTGGCATTGAAGTAACCCAACATCCAAAATCCATATTTCTTTCTCAAAAGAAATACATTGGAGATTTGTTAAACAGATTTGGCATGACAGAGTGCAATCCTCTTTCTACTCCAATGGAACAAAACTTAAAGCTCACATCTATTGAAGGAAAGGAATTTGAGGATGAAACAAAGTATAGACAGCTTGTAGGAAGTCTCATCTACCTCACTACTACCAGACCAGACATTTCATTTGCTGTTGGAATCCTCTCCAGGTTTATGCAAAAGCCTTGTGAGGGACATTGGTCTGCTGCAAAAAGAGTTCTAAGGTACTTGAAGGAAACTCAAGACCTTGGAATCAAGTATACACAGGTAGACGACTTCAGCTTGATTGGATACTCTGATTCAGACTTCGATGGAGACAAAGAAACTGGAGTATCTACTTCAGGATATGCTATGAGTCTTGGATCAGGAGCTGTCTCTTGGAGATCACGCAAACAATCAGTTCCAGCAGATTCCACAACAGAAGCAGAATACGTGGCAGCAGCTGAAGCAACAAAAGAAATTGTGTGGCTCAGAAAAATTCTTGAAGATTTGCAGGTGAAACAAGTACAATCAACTCCACTCATGATTGACAACACCTCTGCAATAAAGTTGGCCAAGAGCCCAAAGTTTCATGATCGTACAAAGCATATCAATACTAAATATCATTTGATCCGACATCATGTTGAGGCCAAAACAGTCCATCTCCGCCATTGTTCCACAAATGAGCAAGTTGCAGACATCTTCACCAAAGCGCTTGGAATAGAAAAGCTTGAAAGATTCAGAACGATGCTTGGACTCACCAACATCCCTTCAGATTAAGGGGGGGAATGTTGACACCTAATCCTCAATGATTGGGGAACTGAATGTGAACAGTCATCGAGAAGATGAACTGAACAATCACATTCTTGTATATATTAGATAGTTGGTTAAACGAATAAATGTATTAGTTTTTCTGGAGTTACTCCTGGCCTGACAAATAACAAGGGACAAGGGAAAGAGCTAGCACCTGCAAACAAGAAACAAAGGAGGCTAGAAAAACAAATTGAAAATCTAAAAGAGGAATTGATGGAGGAAAACATGCTAGAGAAGGTCATCAAGAAGGGGATTGAAATGTCGAGAGCTCGGAGAAAGAAGACTCAGCAGAAAAATGAGAAGCTGAAGGAGCAAATCAAAGAACTCAAGACTGAACAAACCGACATTTGCAAGTGGGCAACCAAATGGTATACTCAAAAGAAAGCTCTCAAAGAAAAATATAAGAATATGAAACATGAGCTCCACGTTCAGAAGAATGCCCAAGCTCAGAAGAATATAGATGCATTGCTACAAGCGACAGAGGCACAAGCAGGAACAGAATATAAAGGGAGCACATTAGGATTAGCATGAGGACATGCTAAATCATTGAGCTTGGGGGAGATGTTGGTACCATTTCATTGCCATCCTTTTCCTCTAGAAATCCATCATTTGTTTATCATTTTCTCCCATAAACCCCTCATATTCCATTGAAATTTATTAATCAAAGCATTATAGTTGTTATTTTACATTAAATTTAATTTGTGAATTTTTATGTTAAAAATTAGAAATTTTCAACAAAATTAGAAGATGCCATGACTTCCTATAAATGGTTTATGATGTGACACGTGGCATGGCAGGAAAATCAAAACAAAGGATAGGAACGTGATCTAGGATGTACATACATGGTGAAAGATCTATTCAACAGCGAATCTAAAGCTCCTAGATACATGGTCAATGCTGGTCAAACCCAGCCTTTTTGGTCACAAAAGCAGCAAAAGCTAGAGTTACCTAAACTGATTTCATTTTGCTTTGGAAATTAGTTAAGATTAGAAAAGACAAAAATCACTTTTTTTGTAAAAGCAGAAACATCTGCTTGATAATGAATGTACATTCGATTATAGACTAGAAGGGAAAGTTAGTGAACGAGGATAAGAGACAAGCAGATAAAAGTACTGCGTATTGTTTTCCAGAACGTTGTTGTTCTTGTATATTATTTCCAGAACATTTCTCTTGCATGTGATTTGATTTCCAGAACTTAATTACAGGCATCGTTTTACCATCACAGTGCTTATGCGTTAACGTTTTCATCACTTGAAGTTTCCTAAGTGTGCCATTGAAGCGTGGATGGGCCCTACATGGAGATTGGTATACTTTTATTTTCATTTCCATAGCATTTTCGAATCTGAATAGTGTTGAATAGTGTTTGATGTTATTTTCTTGCCTGAGTTTATTGATTCGATTAGAAGATCCTGCAAGTATTATTCATGGTGATAGCTTGAGAATTCGATTGCTAGATTATTGAACAATATCTTGTAAAAGATTTGATCGACCATTGAATTTCGAAGTATCTTTGTGGACTCTGTTTTCATGCATCTAAGTTTTAATGTGCTTAAAATAGTTTTTGGTTTTCATGAATGCTTAGTGTGTTAGTTGGAAAGAGCTTTTGTGAATGATATCCTTGTAAAAGGGTTGAAAACTCAAACTAGTAACACGTTGTTTCTTTAGAACAATTAATTATATTAGATGATCTAAGTGTTAAGGTGTGAGAGGAAACATATTTCAATCTCCTGTAAAGGAGTGTTGTAGCATGTCACAATAGACACTTAGTTAGGTAGATGAGATCCTTTTAGGTCTATAGACTTTAGACACATGCCTCTAAGTTTACCTACCTTGGTTCATATTAAATCTAGTCTAATCTAGCACCCTAGATTGGCCACTACAGAGATTAAATAAAAAAAATGGAGCTCTCAAAGCTTCTACATACTCAGAGTTTTGGAAACAAACTTCCACCACTCAACATAGGTTGTTGTCTGCATTTGACTCAGAGAAGGGGCAGTTTTGAATGGCCTTTTTGGAACCCAAAGTGTCAGCCCCCAGAGGTGATGAATATTATAAGGCCTCCATTTTTCGATGGATACTAACCAAGTTCATGCAATCGATCATATCGATTTGGATATGTACGCAGGTGAGATGATTTATTCAAATCTACCCAGCTCTGCCATGGTTACTTGAAAATTGCAGGTTTCACTAAACAATATGCACTCATAGCTTAAGTTTGAGAGGATGTCCTCTATGGCCAAAGACACCATAATAAAAACATTGGAAGAATTAGTTATTAAACTAGGAGATGATCCTAGTGATGTCAAGGCAATAGAGGAGGTGACCAAAAGCAATAATGCAAACATTCAAGCTCCCAAGAAATAACTAAAACTCCCAACCACAGGACACCCTTAGGTTAAAGAAGTCACTAGTTTGGAGATGGAGAAAGAGAATTTGTTTACATTAGTAGTGGAACAAAATGCTTAAATATAGAAAATGGAGCAAGGCATGGAGGCACTGCTAAAAGAAAAAGAGAAATGGGAAGCAGCAAGGACATCAGCAGGAACATCAATAATAGGGACATCAACAGGAACATCAGTAGCAGGAACATTAACAACAAGAACTGTAACCCAGCTTACAACACAAGTATTAGTTTCAGATTCCTCGAGAAAGCTAACTCAAGCTTTGGGGGAAATACCATTGACAAACAAAGAGGTGGAGAAATTGTCAGCATCGCTCACCAAGATGGATGAAATCAATATAAAGGCATACAATGCATACTTGGAAGAAGTACAAAAGAACTTCAAACTTACTTAGCAGATTCAGAAGTATGAAGCCCAATTTATTATTATTCAAATGTTGGTAGAGGTAAAATGGAACATTTGGCACAATATTAATGCCAATATTACAAAGTTATGGCCTTCCATCGAAATAATTTTTGAACAAGAAGAATTGATCCAGAGAGTCAAAGTAGCAGTGGAGAAAAATAAAGATGATATTGAGCATAGGCCAGAAGAAGCACAAAATATCATCAAGATGTTGAACTCCAAAACCATAGAAGACTCTTGAAGACCTCAACATTCAGGACATAACAAAGACAGTAATGGAAGTCAAAATAGTTTCGACTAAGAAGAATTTGATGGTGAAATTGGAGAATAAGTGAAAAGAGATGGAGCTACAGGTTAAGAGATTCAATAGAAATTTTTGTTTATTACAAGAAAAAGGACTTCCCACTCTCAGAAACTCTAATGAAAAACTGATTCCATTAGAAAATTACTAAGAACATTTATGCAACATAGCTGCAGATGCATCTAAGTTTACAAAGAAAAAGGGAGCTATTAGTGGGGAAGCCTTTCTGGGGGACCTATAGTTTGATTTAAACATACAAAATGATATTCATCATTTATTTTTGAATAAACCAACGTTTCAAACTTACACTTATGTAGATGAAAGGTTTAGAAACATGGTGAATTTTTCTATCCTAGGTGAAGAATGTTGGGATCAATTACTAGAATTGGTCGAGAAAGAATAAACATAAGACCTACAATTTTCGCACAAAAAAAAAGGAGCTGGAAAATAGCCATAGTCAGCAATAAATTTCATTCAAATTTTCAACAAATAGCTGAATTTGTCTAGAATTTCTATTTTCTAGTTTCTATTTTAGAAATATATGTAATTTTGTTAAATGTTATTTTGTAATCAATTCCTTTTGGAATATGAAATTAGTTCAATAGAAATTCCATAAATACTTTGTAATAAGACTTAGAAAAGGTTGGAACTTGTATGAAGAAAGGAGTTGTGTATTGATGTAAGTTGTGCATTGTACTGAAAGTGATCAATTTACATAAATACAAAGATTTTTGTTCTAGGATTCCCATGTCAAACAATTGGTGATTATGTAAACATTGCTTCTTTTCTCAGTATTCCATATGTTTTCCCTCTTTAGTGTTGTAAGAAGATTAAGGGCCAAATTTGCTTAAGTGTACTCTACTCTGGCTTGTAAACAATATCAATGTTTTTAATTTTGATGTTAAGTATATAAATCATCTTAGTATGCTCTATATTTAATTGAACTTAAACCATATTCATCCCTTCACTCCACAAACACCCTATAAGATCCAAAAGTTTGCTTATCCTGCCCTGTTACAACTACATTGTCATTTTGTGATTGATTGCCCAAAGGTTCATGACTCCATGCCCAACAGACTTTCCCTACATTTTTCAACCAAATTTTTGAAAAACCCCACCTCAAATTTTCATGACTAGCCTAATATCTTAAAAAATAGAAATCTAAATCAAATAGAGAGATCCCTCTCTGAAGCTGGAAGGGCTAGATCCCACATTTACAAGTGGTTTTGTGGTTACCTATGGGTTTCTCTCCTCAACCTAGGGAAGTACAGAGTGATAACAAGAAAATTCAGAGTTTAGTTAAGCATGTGTGATTGCTAAGTTGTAGAAATCAAGGTCAGTTATTTCAAGTTGTTTTTAGTTAAACTAGTTCCAATTGTTGGAGGATCTAGTGGAAGGTTAGTTGTGTAGTGGGACTTCATTCTAACTCAATGATCATCCAATTAACTGATCAATCAACCCAAAATAGGTAGTGAATGTAGAGAACTCGATTTCCCCATCTATGGTTGAGATTTCAAAGCAGTGTAACATAAGTTGTAGACTAGTATTGAGTGTATATGTGTTGCATGCAGTCAGATGATCAACTTTGTGAATTACACAAACATTTTGGAAAAAATTCCTAAATAATAGGGGCCTAATTTTCTAGGGAATTACGCAAGGCAGTGGGGGCTCAAGCAAAGGTATAAATTGACTAAGTTTGGGTTAGAGATTCTCAGTGAGCAAAGAGATAGGTTATTGAGTTTCAAGTTGACCTCAGATTGAGCTAGAAATTGTAATACATCTCTATTCATCATATTAATGCAAGCAGGCAAAGGTTTTTTGAGAAAAATTCTTTCCCCTAGAAAATATGTTGTGTGCATGTTTGTTATTTCTCATTGCATGTTTGTGATTTATCTTCTAAATTGTTAATTGAATTGTACAGAGCAGTAGAGTAGGTTTGTGTATTGTGATTTTCATTAAACTTTCATGAGTAGTTGCAAATATACACCATAATTTCTACAAAATATGGGTAACCAGCCAAATCCGTCAACCCAGTAACAGGGAAAACAACCCAAGCAAAACAAGACTCGTAGAAATAATAAACCTTGTGCTTGTTGAGGGACTTATGGCCATTATACTCATGAATATCCATTTTTACCTCAAATGTGTCACATATGGGAAGCTTGAATAGCTACTTCTAGAGGACTTCAGCCCATGGATCCACCTCCTCCTCCCTCTTCTTCACAACCTGCGGTGCTAACCAATACTTTCCCTCATCAAGGATATGGGGATGCCCATCCCACCCATAATCCTTCAAACCCCCAAACTTTGCAATATGGTAATAGTAATTGCTAGATTCTCATGATGAATTTTGAAGACATCAAAATATAGACTCAGTCGCGCCAACATGAAAATCCTCCTAAGAAGTCAGTGACCGATTCCCAAAGCAAGAGTTCCATTGAGCTCCTGTCATCACCAAATGGTACCTTATAAATCCCTCAACCTAAGTTAGAGGTCCTGTTATGTAACCAGCTCACAAAAGAGAAGAAAAGATAGATTAATGACTTAGAGGCGGAAACCTCCTTTACATTACATAAATGAACAATTATTGGATGATTCAAATAATAAGACCTCTTTTGTATATATAGTAGTCTAAGGGGTCACAATATAATCAGAGCCTACATAACAATAATAATGTAAGGGCACAACAATAACAATAGCAGGCTTTTGTGGGCACAACAATAACAACATGGGCGGTACATGGGCACAACAATAACAATAGGGGGCTACACTAATGATAAAAATAAGGGGAATACACTAGTATTATAGGGACCTGACATGACCCTCTCCTTCAAAAAACTATTTTCCTCAATGCTTGAGTAGTTCCAGATGCTTCTGTATAAAATTGTCATCCTCCCATGTGGAATCTTTAGTAGGTAAGTTCTTCCACTTAATGAGATACTATGAAATTAATCGATTCCATAGGTGTCAAGTTCTTGTTTCTGTGACTACTTCAAGCTCAAATATGATTTTTCCTTATTTTTCAAGTTCTGGAAACATTGTTTGAATTGGGAGCTTGTCACCGATAACCTTATTTAAGCATGAAACATGGAAAATTGGGTGTACTCGGGAAGATGCAAGCAACTCCAATTTGTATGCCATAGTACCAATATTTGAAAACACCTTGTAAGGACCATAGTATTTGGGTGATAATTTATTATCCTTCTTAGCTTGCTCGAGGGACATTTATTTGTATGGTTGTAGTTGTAAAAATACCCAATCACCTATATCAAAACTTCTTTCACTGCGATGCTAATGTGCTTGTTGTTTCATTCAATTCTGTTCCAGAGAGAGGTTATCCATTAAGAGTTGGAGAACTTGTTGTTGATGCTTGATGTGAAATTCCACTGCTTGAACCATATAATTTTCTCTTAAAGGTGACGTGATGGATGGTGGATAATATCCATAAAGAACCATAAATGAGGTCATTTTTGCTACAGTATGGAAGGAAGTGTAATATCACCATTCAACTAGATATAACCACTTGAACCATTGTATTTATCTATCAGATACAAACCAATGAATATATCCTTCCAAAACTTTGTTCACTATCTCAGTTTTCCCATTAGACTGAGCCTGATAAGGTGAGCTATCATCTAATTGAGTACCAAGAAAAGAAAATAATTATGTCCAAAAATTTCCAGTGAGAATGGTATCTCTATCAGTTATAATAATCTTTGAGTTTCCATGTAGCTTTTGAATTGTTTCCATAAATGCAGTAGCAACTCTACTTGCTTCAAAAGGATGAGATAATGCACAAACGTGTGCATATTTGGTAAGTCTATCAACTACCACCATGATGACACTCTTTCCTTCAGAATTGGGCAAACTTGTGATAAAATACATTAAGACCTCCTCCCAACGCTAAATTGGAGTGGATAGAGGTTGTAACAGACCCGGGGTCTTAATTGTCTCAACTTTATTTTGTTTGAAAACCAAACATTTTGCCACAAACTTCTGAATATCAGATTTAAGGCCACCCCCAAAAAGTTACTTCTTGACCCTATGGTAAATTTTTAAAAATATTGAGTGCCCTCCTAAGGGGGGGGGGGTGTGCAATTCCAAAATAATATTTTGTTTGAGCTAGGAATTCTTACAAAAATATAAGTGATCTTGTACCATAATGAATTATTTTTCTATACAAATATATCATATGCACTAGGATCTTGCTGCAACTTTTGAATGAGTGCCCACAACTCTTCGTCATTCTTCCATTCATCCATTTTTGGTCATCCAATCAGGTTGGATAATAGAAATGGCACAAAGTAATGCTTCCAAATCCTCATCCTTTCTTGAGAGTGCATCCGCAACAACATTTTGCTTCCCTTTTCTATAGTTGATTTCAAAGTCATAACCCAACATCTTTGTGACCCATTTTTGCTACTCTTTTGGAGAGAATATTTGTTCCAAAAACTATTTAAGACTATCATGATCTGTTTTTACCTTGAAGGTCTTCCCATTAGGTAAGGTGTCCATTTCTTTAATGCATGTAGTATTGCCAAAAATTTCATTCTCATAAATAAGTTTGTGTAAATACTTTCCTTCGATTGGATGACTTTCAAAAGCAACGAGTCTCCCTTCTTGCATTAAAACAACAACAATTCCATTTCCTGAGGCATCACATTACAAAATAAAGGATTTTGTGAAGTTTCGCATAGCTAAGACCGATGCTTGGCACATTTCCTCTTTAAGATGTTCAAAGGTCTTAGTTGCTTTCGGAGTCCAAGAAAATGCATCTTTCTTCAATAGTGTTGTTAGAGGTGTTGCAATTCTCCCATAATTCTTAACAAACTTGTGATAATATCCTGTCAACCTGAGAAATCCTCGAAGATGTTTTATGGTTACAGGGATTTTCCATTCCTTAATGACTTTAATTTTGTTGGGGTCTAGCTTAACACCCTTATGAGATACAGTATGACCCAAATATTCTACCTCATGTACTCCAAGGAAACATTTGGAGATTTTTTCATATAATTGTTTCTCCTCCAATAGTTTTAGCACCCTATCAACATGTTGAACATGATTCTTCCAAGACTTATTGTAGATTAGTATATCATCAAAAAATAATAACACAAATTTTCTAAGGAAGGGTTTGGAAATGGAATTCATCAAACCTTGATTTGTGGAAACTGCATTACTAAGGCCAAAAGGCATGAACAAAAATTCGTAATGACCTTCATGAGTTCAGAATGATATTTTCATAATGTCTTCAGTCTTCATTCTAATTTGATGATAACCTGAATGAAGATCCAACCTGGTGAAGCAAATTGCTCCATGTAATTCATCCAATAATTCATCAATGACAAGAATGAGAAATTTATATTTAATAGTGAGCTTGTTGATATCCCTAAAATCTAGACACATATGCCATGACCCATCCTTCTTATGCAACAATACTACTAGAGCAGAGTAAGAACATTGACTAGGTTGAATTACACTGACCTCTAGCATTTTTGAAACCATACATCCAATTTCACTCTTTTGCACATAAGGATATTTGTAAGGTCTGATGTTTGGAGGAACACTTCCTAGAATCATATGAATAACATGATCATGATGAATAATAGGTGGGAGACCTTTGGGAGTCTCAAATACCTTGGAATGATTTTCCAAGACTTTTTGGAGATCTAGAGAAATAGATGATTTCAATGTTTGAACCTCTAATGAGCATAATTGTGAAATTATGCCTCGTTATTATTTATTCAGAATATTTGTCATGCCATTAGAGTTGATTATTTTTATTGGTTTCCCTGCAATACCCCTTAATTTAACTTCATTTCCTTCCCAAAAAAAATTCAAGCAAAGTTCTTGGAAATTAAAATCTTATGAACCCAAAGATTGTAACCATAGCACTCCTAGTACAACATCATCACCACACATTAGAATGGAAAGCATTGGACTATTCAATACATATTCCCCCATAGTTAGCTTTATATTATGGCACTTTCTAGAGAAATTTATAGTTCTTCCATTTGCAATCATCACTTGACAATTTGGTGTTTGATATAGGAAGCAATTCAATTCCTTGTCTATCTTACAATGAATAAAATTATGAGAACTACTCGAATCAATAAGCACTATTACCTTTTTTTCTTGATATATAATTATATCTTGAGAGTTTGATGAGTGGTAATTCCTTCCAATGAATTACAAGATATGGTCGGATTCATTTATTCTTTCTCTAGGGTTGGTTCCTTGTGCATATCCTCCTCTTTGATGTTTCTTGTTCATTTTATTCCTCCTCTTCAAAATCTATGTATAATAGTTTCTTCTCAGGACACTTATGACCTTTAGTGTATTTTCTATCGCAACTGTAATAAATCCTTTTTGCTCCTTTTTCCTCAAATTGTTGTGGCATCAACTTTTTAGGTTGTGGAAGGCTAGGAGCAACAACACTTACATCTTTATAGTTGTGAGTGGTAGAATTCCTTCTTGTCATAATTTTCCTTTCAACTTTTCTTTCCACCTTGAATGTATTCTCTAATGAATCAAGTTCCGAAAGGCAAACCTCATGTTGGATGTTATGCTTAAAAGTACCTATGAAGACATCAATCCTAAGATCCTCTGGAATATCAATTACCTTGATATTCGATTTTCGAAAGTCCTAAATGTGCTCCACCATTGAACCATTTTGTTTGAGATTTATCAATTGGCTAAAGAAGGTGTTGCTTCTTTTATCCTCATAATCTGCTGAATTTCCTCCGTAAAAATCGACAAAGTGATAAGTGGCTTATGAGAACAAATCCATTGATACCATACAAACTGATGGGTTCTAAATATAAATATGCAATGCGTACCTTTTGTGTGTGTTGCACATCATGGAGATCAAATATTGCTCCATGTATAGTATCCATGTTATTGTTCCTTTCCATAAAACTTCCTCATATCGATACTTGGAATGCGGTGGGCATTAAACCCAACATTGGAGTCTCTAAAATCATAATCCATATTCCTTTTGTTCTTCCCATGAGTTTCATGGAACACCTTTTTGCCATTAGGAAGTGAGAAACCTTCCTTCAAACCTTCCATGTCTTATTTTAAACCATTCATGTCACCTTGTAATCCATCCATGTCCCCTTTTAAGCCATCCATTTCCCCTTTTAGTTAATCATTGGTTTCTCTTTGTGAGAGTGAAATTTGTTGCACTTGGTCCCGTAATTTTGATATATGATGTTACAATTATTCCTCTTCATGAGGAATAGTAGAGCTTTCTAAGGGCTTAATGGGTGTAGAATTCTTTTTTTTTTAGATGAATTTTAGAACCAAATTCTAATATCTATGCGTCAATATTCCCTTTGAATCATTTCAAACTGATTTTTCAAACAAGCGTTATGAAGAATTTAAAAAAATACACATATTTTTCTTGCTTTTTAGGAGCTCGATATTGAAGCTATTGTATCTATGTAATTTCAGATCTCCAAGGTTTGAAATTTCATCCTATGGTATCCCTCTAATTATTCTTTCCAACCCCATAAGTCATACTGATATTGGATTCTTCAAGAAAGAGTTATGCCCAATCTCCCACAATGGCTTGATTATATACTAGTTCAGTAGATAAACCTTGTACAGAGTGCCACATGTCACTGTTTTGACCTTCAGCCCTAAAAATGATGCAAGAAAAACTACAATCTATTCAATTTCAGTCACATTTTATGGAATTCAAATCCGATGCTCAGAGAGAAAGTTATGATAATTTTCCCTAGGTCACCTATTTTATATGGAATTCTAGAGCCTACAGAACCCCAACTTCCTTGGATCATATCTCTGAAATATAGTGAAACAAGATCTAAAATTTGTTAGTTAAGTTCACCACTATTTTGGCTCCATGTGGTTGAAATTTCAGCTTCTAAAGCCTCGTATAAATGTTTTTATAGTGAAAATACCAAGATGACATGTTTGAAGAAGCAAAACCCTAGAATCTAGAGCTTTGATACCAAATGTTATGAAACCAACACACAAAATAGAAGAAAATACAGATAAAAAACTTAAAAGTTAGCCTCTTCGAGGGGGAAACCTCCTTTACATTATATAAATGAACAATTCTTGGACGATTCAAATGATAAGACCTCCTTGGTATATATAGGATTCTAAGGGAGCATAATATAATCGGAGCCAACATAATAATAATAATATAAGGGAACACAATAACAATAATGGGATTCTATGGGCACAACAATAAAAACATGGGGTATACAGGGGAACAACAATAACAATAGGGGGCTACACTAACACTAAAAATAAGGATAATACACTAATATTATAGGGATCTAACAAGTTCACCCTAAGATCCCCAAAGGTCCATTACATCAAAATTTTGCTTCTTCTAAATCTTCCCATACATATAGCTACCATGTAAATGTTGGAAGTCCTCTAAGCGTGCCCATCCCAACATAAATCTCTACTATCTACTCTAGGTGCCATGGATCTCTCTGATGATCATTTGATCATCTTTGATATCGATAAAGCAAAAGATCCCCTTATCCCTTCATCCATTCCCTTTCTGATACCAGTATCCATAAACAACGCCACTGTCCTGGTGTATAGTAGACAAAGGTGCCTCCACCTGTGTGATGGATGATAGTGTCTGAAGGAAACTTGGTTCCCCTGACCTATCACCATCCACTATCACTCTTCGTGCTTGGGATGATCACCCCTCATAGCCCCTCAGTTTACATCATATATTCCTCATCACTATTGTTGGAAAAAAGATCTTAATTGATATCAAAGTCATTGATGCTCCTTTAGATAATAACATCTTGTTGGTCGTAGTTACACATATGTCATGTCAACTATCACATCCTATATCTTTTATAAGATGTTCTTCCCTCATAATGTAAATATCATCACTATCGATTAGTTGACTTATTATGACCGTCAGAGTAATACCTCTCCTCAGACCAATATCTCATTAATGACTGGTAATAAGACCACCCCTACCCTTACCGATGTTTCCCTTAGGGTCTATAAAGATTCCATGCTGCTTGGATCTTATTATGGCCCACATCCTACTCCTTGTAAGCCTATCTCTTCAAGTGTTTGCATGTTTCAAGTGTCATGGGCCACTGGCAAGAAGCCTGGTACATCTTCCCAGCAACTAACTCCTTTGCAAACCCTTTCTCAAGATTCAAATCGTCCTTCAAGAATAATTCCTCTAGCCCATTTCTCTTTGGTTGGTGTCCCTCTAGGTTTTTTTCAACCAGGAATCATTCCCTCAGGTCATTCTCGCCTAGGATCAGTTCCTCTAGGTCATTATCCCTCTAGTCAGATACCTTTATTATTCCTTCCACTATGAATATTTTCTACTCCTGTAATGGCTATGTTGAGTCTTCCTAACATCACCTTGGGGATCCCAATATGGTACATTGATCCTCCTGAAAACAATCCTCCCAACCAAATTAAACCTTACATGACTTTGAATCTAGTTCAACTAGTTCCTACCACCCCTTCCTTTGCTTCAATGTGATAACAACCTCAACAGGAAGCCACTCTTGTTTTGAAAGCATCTAGTGAGGGGACAAAGCCCAAAAAAAGGAGGGAAAGAGAAGGTAACCCAAACAACTCACACTCCTCCTAAACCACCAAAGCCTTCTCCTCCATGTGCTTTGTGTGATGTTGTTGGGCGTGCCACCAATAATTTTCCTAAACTTCCCCAGATTAAAAATGTGGTCTCTGATACTTTTCCTGACACTAACATTCCTAAGGTCCATGTTACCTTATCCGAGTCTGTCAATAAGAACAAAACCTTATGCGTGAACCACCCTTGTGCTTTGTGTGATAAGTATGGACATTATTCCCATCACTATCCCCATCATGAATACTTTCGTGATACACTTTAAGTGCTTCATGAGTTAGACGTCACTCATAGTGACTCCACTTCACCTCTACCTACCGGTTCTAGCCCCAATGCTTCGCTAGGACAAGATGTTTCTCAACCCACCATCGTGATTCCCCCTCTTGATGTCGAGATGAAATATAGTTCAACCCCTATTATCTACCTATTTTCATCCATTAGATTGATATATTCAAACTCTTTAGGAGTTTCCTATTGTGCTTCTTTCAAACCTTCTCGAAGGACACTTCGATCTCAACATTGGTAGATTTCAAATCTACTAGTCAGTCGTCCAACCCTTCTGACGATGCGCATGTGAACCATGTCTCCCATGATGATGATTAGTTCAAGAACCCCTTACTTCAAAATCATGAATTCGAGCCACATCCACCTTGTGGCCATTACATTGGAACCCATTGTTTGGGTAAGGGGGCATTCACTTTTGAGAGTCCATGAGAAGCAATTATCCCCAACCCTGCTAGTGCATCTAGTAATGTTGACTCTAGTGCCACTATTCTTCCCCACCTTCAAGAACCTATATAGTCTATCACGCAAAATGAGTCGAGGTTGCAGACAAGATCGACCTTCCTAGTATCTAAAGATATCTAGTGACAAGCAAGCCAATCAAAAACTATCTTTCTCTAAACATGCAAGTAAAACAAAGGCAAACAAGTGTTTAGGCCTACCTTGGGTCCAATGCAAGTTTGTGGCAGCCTCGCTCCCTCGCTCCAAATGAGCTTCCTTGAAGTGTATTCTACAAACACAAACAAGTAAACAATTAAATAGCACCTGAAAAGCCAATATTATAAAGCATATTCATCATAATGATCAAGGAGATTATGAAACAAACCACATAAGACAATTTGCTGAGAAAAATGAATTTGATTGTATTAATTCAAATGAAAGAAGAACTTTACAACCTGTGCCTTGATGCTGTACAAGCTCCTCCCAGGGTCCGACAAGAAGTCTCCTCTACTTTGACAAGTTTCACTCACTTCCCAATGAAACCAAAAGGTATGTGATCTCTCCTCTCAAGTTTAACTAGGAAGTCCCAATCCCATCAGCATTTACCCTCAAAATGTTCAGCTTCTAACCTCCCTAGCAACTGACCCAATGCCTTAATTTATAGTGCAATGGAGGGAAGTTACTAGGTCCTCCTTCAAAGGGATAAAGCC
>APFE030797676.1:11837-22128 GCA_000404065.3 Pinus taeda | reverse complement strand
AATAATACTTGAGAGAACCGCTTGATCTTTTACGACCAAGGAGTACTTTTCGTAATTAGTGCCTTTGATCCGAAAAAGTAAAAAAGAGATCAATGACACGTCGTTTTATGACCAATATCGAATTTGAAACGACAAAAACCCAGCGATCTTTTCGTGTTTTTACGGTCAGAAAAGGGTCGTAAGAGAACCGTCTTTTTAGTTCCATTTTAATGAGCTTAAAAAGAAAAAATCGATAATCTTTTCATGTTTTAGGAGTCAGAAAAGAGCTTAAAGGTGACTCTAATGTTTTTTCCATTGAAAATGATCGATTACGCCTGAAAAATCCGTTATCCTGAATAAAAACTCAAACATTATTCATACCTGTTTAAAAATGGGTAAAAATGTCGCAAAAAACACCTTTTCAAAGTGAAACATAAACAAATTTGGAATTTACCATTTACCATTTATTTTTACTGTTTGAGATTTGGTTGAGAAAAAAGGGCTTTTGACCAGAAACTTCCCATGAATATTGTGGAAAATTTTTCGTTGGAATCGAAGGCCGTCTCCTCCAGGTAATCCACATCATCCTACTCTTCATTTTTGTCCGTTTGAAATTGTTTTTTAGGTGTTGATTTTTGTTTTTAGGAGGTTTTTAGGTTTCGAAACCTGCGCGCGGGGGCCCGCGGGTTTACCACGGGGGACCTGCGTGCCCCGACTTTTTTGCAATGGGAAAACATCGGGGGTATCCACCTGCTGTGAAGGCAAGGTGCGGGCCTCACGCACTGTCCCTAACAAGGGGGTGCGTACCCGCGCATAGGTTTGTAAAAACCTAACTAACTCAAAAATTACCCAATGAAATCAATTTTGCATTCTAATTCACCTTTTTACTTGATGTAGGATATCCATCATGCTTGATTGGCGAGAATGGGAGCATGAGGATGTGGACCTCGCTGTGATGCATCATCAACCTTCGTTTGATGCATTGAAGGCATGTGGCTTGTACAAGTTCTGGGCCATACCTGGCATGAGGGCCTAGGTGGACTTTTTGCAGTGGTTGGTTGATAGATGGAGTATACAGGACCAGTGCTTCTTTATTGGTGGGCACCATCTCGAAATCGAGCCAGTTGATATATATTTTTTGACTGGTTTTCCTGGGAGGGGTGAACATTTGACTCTATTTGGGGCCAGGGCAGGTGGCTAGTCTGTCGAGAGCCTTTGGCTAGAGTTTTGCAATGTCCAGAACTGGGACAAAGGGATAGATATCAAAACCATATCCCTTCTTGAACTCATGGTTATTGGGTTTACAGTTACCAGACTCTGCGGTAGTGCAGCGCTACACATTGCCACTAGATCCTAGATGCGGATGGCAGTTGATTGCTTTCGAGGCACTATTTTCAACTGGTGCGATGTTGTGTTGGCCAATGTGAAGGGTCAACTGACCAGGGCTAAAAATGGACAGCTAAAGACTTTTGGTTATGGTGCTATAGTTGTGAGTTTTGGTCTGGAGAGGGTTCCGATGTTGATCCCACAACACCTTACTATTGGAGCTGGGCTTCCTCGAGAGCCCAAACTGATGCGATGGGTTGCAGTTATGGCCGTCATCCGATGAGGGGACGAGGTCGTTCGTTCAACCTGAGTATTCATGGTTGGAGAAACCAGGTTTTTTCTATCCAGGACTTTCCTTATGCTGGGGTTGATTTTCATGGGGACCCAGACATGGCTCTTCCGCCAGGAGAGCAATGGGATGACTCAGGTAAAATCATTTTCAACATTTTCCTAATTTAATTTTTTTTTGTTTTTATCTCGTCCCAAAACTGATAGTAAAAGTTTCAAATGCAGATGTGGGCCCACGGTGACCAGCTGCTCTCTGGCCTTACGAGAGGAAACAACCAGTTGCACTGGCTCCAGCCCCACAGGACGAATTAGCAGAGACTTTGGCCGAGTTGGAGAGCCATTTAGAGTGCCTGGCAGGGGACATTCCCGAGACCAGTATAGATGACATCCCTCGTCGACTTCAGCGCTATGTGATTGGGTTCCTAGGACCTTTTAGGAGGTTCCTTTGTAAGGTGGCCCGTACAATGGTTATGTATCGAGATCATCACCAGTGATGGGATGATCGCCTATTGTAGTCACATATGACATTTTGCTTTTTTGTACTTATCATTTTTGTCGATCATAAGGTGTTTTTCAACCTAGGATCGAGGACGATATATTAAGTTGACACACTCCTATATATATGATATCGTTATTACCAGCTTGTCTTGTTAAACATGTTATGGAATGTTTTTAAATTTACTTGTATGATTATTGCACATGTCTACTTAACATTTGAGAAGAAATTGCATCTGCTAATGTATTTAAAGATCTTGGAATATCCTGATATTCAATATAGTCAAATTCACGTTCCAAGAGACGCACTCTAAAAAATAATCTCAAAAAAACTGGATTTCTAATGGCGTATACTCTATTAAGCTGTAATATAACGAGTTCAGAATCTAACCTCACTATCAAACTCCGAATCCCAAATGAAATAGATTCATATAATAACTCAATCACTGCACTATATTCTGCAATGTTGTTCATTGTTTGATCGAGGCTTACCCCATGCATAGATACCAACTCGTTAGAGGGCGAATAGATAACCCAAGCTGCGGAAGAAATATTCCGTGTACTACGACAAGCACCATCAGTGAAACCAATGTATGTTTGGAGAGGCATCGACGTCTGCGACATCAAGAGTAAAATCAAGATAAGCAGGAATAACAATGAAAAACACTCTCTAATCTAAGCACACTTTTTAATCTAAAACACACCAGCTAGAAGGAAAACTAACCTAACTAAAAAATCTCCACACTCATTTTAAGCGTAATACCTCTTCAGGTAAAGACCATTTCTGGGTTTACCTAAAGAGACCCTGTCAAAGTCTACCAATTCATAGGCCCCTTTCGCTAGCTTTCGCTTGACAATATAGGGACCATGCCTCATAGGCACGAATTTTCTACCGCCTAGTTTATCATTTGCCTGATCGTACAATAAGACTAGATGTCCTTCCGAAAAATTTCGAGGGGTCACATTTCGATCATACTAAGCTTTAATACATTTTTCATGAGATTTGATCGCTAATGCAGCATCGCGTCGATTCTCATCTAGCTGAGCCAAGTATAACAAACGTCTTTCCTCTTCGGAAGTGGCTGGAAGTAACTCGATGGCCATTCGCAATGACGGGATTTCACACTTAATAGGTAACACAAATTCCAAACCATAAACTAGTTGGAAAGGAGTGAAACCTGTCGATGTTTTTACTGAGGTTCGATATGCCCAAAGCGCTGAAAATAGCATGTTGTGCCAATTCGACCGATAATGCCAATGATTCGTCGGATCATGATGACTAGAACTTTGTTGATGGCTTTAACGAGGCCATTAGCTTGTGGATAATAAGGAGTTGAACTATCGTGACGCAAACCAAGTTCAGTCATCATAACGTTTCGAAAATGACACCCATGATCAGTGATAATCGCTTGTGGAACACCAAACCTAGCAATTATATGATTGAATACGAAAATTGCAGCTATTTTGCCGTCTGCCTCAAATATAGGCATCGCCTCGGCCCACTTGGTAAAATAATCTACTGCAATGATAATATACACATGCCCCCCGGCCGAGTGAGGGTTACATGTAATAAAATCAATACTCCATTTGGAAAAAGGGCCAACGGAAAGTATAGGGTGAAGAGGAGCAGGTGGAGAGCGCATCTTTCGATCAAAAATTTGGCATTTGTGGAATTTTCGGACCGCAATGATACCATATTTAAACATAGAAGGCCAGAAGTAGCCAGTGCACATATGACCGCCACACGCTCTAGAGTGACAGTCATTTAGGACCCTTTCAGCTTCCTCATGAGTCAAACAACGTCGAAAAACGGAGTCCGCTCCACAACAATAAAGAGTATATCCAATAATTTTGAATTGTTGGGACTGGAATCGTATTTTCCGACGTTCCGATCATGAAATATCTGGCCAAAAGGATTGGGTTTGGAGATAAACGATGATATCCCTATACCACGGATCTAAAGTGCTGATTAGAAACAAGGATTCGTCCGCAATGGGCTCCTCTGCCATAGTTTCCGTGTCAGCACGCAGGAAGTCACACATTAATTCCGAAAAAACTAAAGATTTCTTTGACTTAGACTTTTCAAACTCCAAGTCGAACTCCTGTAGGATGACAATCCATTTGGAGTACTTGCCCCCCAGAAATTGCTTGGTCAAAATATAGATTATAGGGTTGCAATCAGAAATAATTGTATTCTTATGTAATAAAATGTAATGACAAAATCATTGGATAGCTTGAACAACTGCCAATGCCAATTTCTCCACATGTGAATATTTTAGCTCAGTTGGATTTAACGTTCGACTAAGGTAATATATCACATGTTCAGTACCGAATTCATCTTCCTGAACTAACACCATTCCAATGGTGGAATAGGAGGTGACGAGATATAAGAAGTAATCCTGGTTGTAGTTGGGAGGATGCAACAACGGTGCATGGGTCAACGCATGTTTTAGCACATCAAAAGATTTCTCAGCTATCTCGTCCCAAAAGAATGAAGTATTCTGCTTCAGCAACCGGGTAAAACCCTTTGTGATCTCGGCGTAGTTAGGGATGAATCGACGTAAAAATTTTGCTTTCCCTTGCAAATTTTGGAGTTGGCGAAGACTCAAAGGAGGAGGAAATTTGATAATGGCTTCAACCTTCGAGGGATCGACGCGAATGCCGGCTTTCAAAACAAAAAACCCCAGTAATCAACCTGTTTCAATACAGAAAACACACTTGTGGGGGTTCAACCTAATCCGATAATGCCTACACCTCATAAATATTGCTCTTAAATGGACGAGATGATCATCTCGATGTAATGAATGAGCAGGCAAGTCATCGAGATAGGGTTGCACAATGTGCTTAATATCATGAAAAGCATAAGACATGGCTCGTTGAAAAGTTGCCCCGGCGTTCTTGAGCCCAAAAGGTAATTTGCAATAAGCAAGTGTTCCCCATGGACAAATGAATATCGTTTTTGGTTGATCAGCAGGTAGAATATTGATTTGATTGTATCCGGAAAAACCATCCATGAAGGAGAAAATTTCACTACCGACACAATCATCAATGATTTGATCAATATAGGGAGTGGGATAATTGTCTTTTGGACATGCTCGATTAATGTCCCTATAGTTGATACATATTATTATTGTCCCTTGCTTTTTGTTAACAGGAACAATATTCGATACCAAATCTGTTAACGGGATCGGATAAATGAAACCTGCTTTAAGTAATTTTCAACTTCCTCTTTAATCACAGTAGCTTTTCTTGGGTGAATCTGACACAAACGTTGTCGGACGGGTTTAGCATCCGGGTAAGTTTTGATTTCATGAACTACAATTGTGGGGTCAATTCCTGGCATTTCCTCATATGACCAAGCAAACACGTCATGGAATTCTTGAAACAGGGCCTTATATGTTTGAATTTCATCTTCCGTACAAGAGGCACCTATACGAATGTTTTCAACAATTCCAGGCTTAACTAAAATGTCAAGGGAAATAGTTCGAGAAATATTTCCCAAGTTTACCTCGGAATCGAGATGTTTCATTGGATTCTAAACATCCTTGACATATTCATTCGTAAAAATTGATGAAAAATCATTTTCAAAACGATCACCCTCGGGTGAAAATGAAGATCTGTGATGAAGATCTTCCCATGTTAACTCATCGACGCATAGGATTTCACGAATTTTCTCATCAGTTTGAACAAGTTTAGAAAACGTTATTGAATCTGAGTTTGACATTGAAAGTGATTCCTCATGGAACACATTCATTAAGTCAATATGGGTTGATGTTGTGTCGGTGAACGACTGCACGGTCTGATACGAAAGTTCATACAGACTCAAAGGCATAAGAGTACCAAACGAGTCTATCTCAGATTCAGAAGGTATGATCCAAGGATCATCATTAACAATGTTACCTGATGAAATCATATGAATGGTTGCAGTAGAAGATGATGTGTTGATAGGAGGAAAAGGAAAAGTGCCCAGTAAATCGAAATCTTTAACTAGTCCTACTCCAACATCCTTATATGGGATCGTCGCTTTACCAACATGCTAAATGCTTTTAGCAGAGGCTGGGTCGGATGAAAAGTAAGACAACTGGTCTAAGGTTACGATCTTTCCATTATGAGGGAAATTTATAAGCCGAAAGACTGATGAAACGATAACTGTCATAGCATAAGACCAACTACGACCCAAGAGAAGGTTGTAATCTAGCATCTAGATTAACGGTTTTACCTTCAACCCCTATAGGTAAATCCTGTAGAATGCCAAAAGGATGAAACCCATGACCATCAAAGGCCTTTAGAATCGTCGGAGATTGATTTAGTGAAGGAAAACCAAGCGATCTCCAACACTGAATTGACATAATACACGTGGAAGATCCCTCATCAATCACAGTCCTATGAACAGGTCTATTTTTGACTATCACTGGAATCTGGACAGCCATTTGATGAGGTAAGCACGGTGCACTATTTTCTAGATCGAAGATTATAAGGTTCGAGTCCTGAACGTCAATAGCTCCTATAACTGACAAGAGTAATTTACGCTGTGCTGGACATGATTGCAGAACTTCCAAAGCTGACATTGCTGAGGGTGAAATAGCTAAATCCTCAACAATGTTATAGTTTTGATCTACTCTCGCATGTGGATTGAAAGTATACTTTTAAAGTATACCCTTGGCGGGCGGTTTGATTACTAAGTCTGGATTAGGTTTTTTTATCTGTAGTGGATTGGAACCGGGAGCTGAGGTTGATGGATGAGAATGAGAAGATTCTGCTTCTTTACCATCAACAGGACTTTTACTGCCATAATCTTGCATTCGAGTCACAATCCTAACATGGGACATCATCAATATGGGTTCTTCATTGGCACTGGAGGAAGAACCTATCATCTTACTGTCTTGATTTGGAGAAGGATCCTTCAAAACAACAGGAGTTTGGGAACCTTTGACAATTTTCGCAACCTCTGCATGATGGGGGCAGTCTCTCGTAAAATGTTCTTCATCACAAATGAGACACGGATAACGAGGTTTGCGTTTTTCATCAGTTGATTCCTCTTTTTCAGGTTTCTCTTTCGAATTTTTATCTGTTTTATTCTTCTTCTTCCCTTTCTTCTTACCACCGGTTTTTGATTTAGCTGTAGATGACTCTACAACATGAATATCGGCGGAAAGTTCTGCGGAAGAATCTCCTGTCGGGGAATCTGGCAAGGTTATGATAGGAGAAGAATTCTTGGAAGACTTCTTCTTACTTTTGGTATTAACCGTACCAATCATACCATCAGTAGCATGAGACCCTGAAGGAGCAACAGCGATTTGATTTTGTTTGGGTAGATTGGGGATTTTCTCGTGTAACGTACCGGACTGAGTATAAACTAAGTCAACGTACTATGCTTGAGCAATTACTTGCTCCTCAGTAACAACTCTGGCCTTAGCTACATCCTCAGTCATCTTGGGCAGTAAAGATTTTACAAACCATTCAGCTAAGATCTAATCCGGGATAAAAACTTTCACTAAACACCGTCGACGTCTCCATTCATGAATATGATCTGAGATGTAAGTGGATGTTGACTGCTTTAACGAAGTTAATAATTTCGTGCCATTTTCATATCTGACTGGCAACTGAAAATGAGTTAAAAACGAAGTAGCTAACTGACTAAAGTTATAAAAAGTGGCTCGCGGTAACTCGATGTACCACTTGGCCGCAAGACCAATTAGAGTGTGCTGGAAAAGTCATAAACGAATTGAATCATCTGAAATGGAATTAGACGCACACCAGAGGTGATAAGTCATCACATGGTTCGACGGGTCCTCTCCTGGCTTACCTTCGAACTTAGGAATATCACTGGGCAACTTATGCGGCATTGGCGGCCAATACTGAAGATAGTTAATTGGATCGTTCGTAAGGCGCGTCAAGTCAGGCAAGTCCAAAGTTGCGATAAATGATAACTGACGATTAGTGTCCCTAAAACTCTGGGTCTGCACACCAACCCCGGGAGGAGGATATCCAGGATAACTAGGAATTCGAATTGCATTTGGGATATTCTGTCCTCCTGGAAAACTAGGATTAACCGGACCATACTGGGGTTGTTGAGGTTGTTGATATGTATACCCAGGGTACGGTTGATACTGATAGACTGGTTGCTGCGCAGTAGGACCGTATTGGTACTATCCCTGGTATGGTTATTGATTAAATTGAGGTTGAGTGGTGACAATTGTACTTAAATCTGGTTGTCCTACAGGCATCTGAACCGAAGTGTGGACCGTGGGTCCAGACTGAGGTAAAGATGTCTGAGGAGTAGATACAGGGACAGTAAAAACCGAAGCTGTCGATACTCCAGAAGAAGGTGGTGTAGATGCAGCAGATGTTGCAGTAGTTACAGAAGACGTTTGAGGCGGGGTATGAGGTGTACTAGGCTGAGACTGAGAAACTACAGAAGGTGCAGAAGTTTGAACAGTAGACTGGACAGGTTGCTGGGATGAACCAGAAACCAAGGGTTGTCCAGTTTGAGATGACAACTGCACATTCGGTTGCAAAACCTGTTGGGATTGAGATGGATCCCACACTAAATTCGTTCCCGGGTATGGACCCATAACAGGTTGAGGATATTGAGGACCATAACCGGGTTGAGGGTAGGGTTGATAATATGATTGACCAGAAGGTGGTTGGTAACCGTGGGTTGGGTATTGACCTTGGGGTTGATAACCTTGAGGCACGTACCGATACTAGGGTTGACCTTGAGGTACATATTGATATTGGGGTTGACCTTGAGGTACATATCGATATTGAGGTTGACTTTGAGGTACATATTGATACTGAGGTTGACCTTGAGGTACATAATGAGTCTGGGGTTGACCTTGAGGAACGTACTATCCCGTAGGTATGTACTGTCCTTGAGGTTGCCCCCCGGGCGCAGACTGAGTACCTTGAGGTTGCCCCACAAGCACAAACTGGGTACCTTGAGGTTGCCCCCCAGGCACAAACTGAGTACCTTGAGGTTGCCCACAGGTGGTAACTGGCCACCTTGAGGTTGAGGATTGGGAATAGAGCCTGACATCATGAGAATATCTTCTACACTCAATGGTTTAGTACCAGTATTTCCAGTTAATAACCCTTGTTCAATAGGTCGAGGAGATGCTCCCAAAAAAGTACCAGAAATGGACTGATACCCAGCGGGAACAGAAGGACCGCCGTACAAAAAGGCTTCCGAAGATTGAGAAAACATGGACGACTGTTTGGACATATTTAACAGAGGATAGTAACCTCTAGGTGTTGGGTGATAAGAAATACGAGGTGGTGAAAAACTTAGTCCCGGGTTTTCCAAAAAATCAGTCAATGAAAGATACCAAGCACTGCTCCTAGGTGGACTGTAAAAGATTGATTCACGCTCCTTAAGGTTTATAACAGGTCGATCTTCTGGAATAGTGATGCCTTCTTCTTTTTCTGGAATAGCAAGTTCTTCAATAGCTATTAATCCAGAAGGAAGATTTTTGGTAATTATTGCTTCTATCCTAGGTGAACTAGGACCACTAGAAGCTGGAGAAGCAAACCCTGATATTGGAGTAGCAGCAATTTCAGATTCAGGTTCAGATATTTCAGGTTCTTCACCTATATCACTAGTAGATGAAACACTACCAGTAACTTCTGAAACCGATACAGGCTGCGTACTATAATCTGCTATTAACGCTGAAAAATCAGGATATCCCACCAAAGCAGATTCTCCTCTTTCAGGCGACCCACTTCTACTGTCTCTAGGAGTTACCAGAGCCCGTAGCCCTTCAGGCTGGCTTGGTGAAAACTCAGGAGGTTGGCCCCGAAGTCTATGGGACTTCCTCGGTAATTCAGCCACGGTTAAAAAATTTTAACTACTTCACACGAAAACAAAGTAAAATCTCAATAAAAACCACCTAAAGCCTCTAAAGAACCAAACAAATTGAATCACACGCTTAAAGAATCTAGGAGATCAAATCACACACAAACAGTAACTTTCCATACCGAAAACACTAGTTGGTGATGAAATCCAACGTCGCAGAGTTCAATACAGAAATAACGGTTGGAACAGTTACCCCGGCAACCTGTTTAATGAGTAGACTGGCACAAGTTTCTCCACTAAACCATCTCGAGTGAAGAGAACCCCCCAGAAAATCCAAGTGAGTCTAGCCGACGTCTGCTCCAGGTACAGTGGGATTTCCCACCACATCACCTTAGGAAGAATCCTAGT
>APFE030797676.1:0-11827 GCA_000404065.3 Pinus taeda | reverse complement strand
CCAAGTGAGTCTAGCCGACGTCTGCTCCAGGTACAGTGGGATCTTCCCACCACCATCACCTTAGGAAGAATCCTATAGAATATGGTCACTATGGTTACCAACAGAAACAAATATACCTGGGGGAATAATCTACGATCTGATACGCACGGAAGGGAAAAGTAACAATCTCAATCCCCTTGAAGGCTCCTTGACATAAACCAAGGTTCACCAACAAGTGACCCCAGGCTCCTCAACAATGGTTAATCCAAGGTTTACCATTTTTAATACGTGAATATCTGGTGTCGTTCCCAATGAGGAAGGATTGATTCCCACACTAGTTTGGACACGATCTCGTGCTTCTCCTTTAAGAGGAGCTTTCCCAGAGCATATATGCAACAATTGGATTTCTCTCCTACCGCAAGATACAACTACTTGATTGTTTTACTGTCTTGGAGAGTTAAGTACTCCCTACTCCAAGACACTAGACTAAGCTATGTTGGTGTAATAAAGCCCTAGAAATAAAAAGATTTACTATATTGATTTTACTTTAAGCGTTATTTTTATTGGTTTTTTATTAAGTCAATAGGTGCGGAGATGAAACTCATGGTGTGAGGACTCGACTCGAAATCACTAAAAAGATGCACTTAAGATGATTAAACAATCTTTTCTCTTCAATGAACTTCTAGCTAGGAAAGAGTTTGGAATGCAAATGCGTGTAAACACAAATCTTTCTTAACAAACAAATCAAAAGAAGAGTTTTTGTTCCAATGCACTCAAAATGAGACAACTAGTTATTTTCACAAGAATTTCCCTTTTCATTCAAATGCTCAAAAGCTACCAAAACAAACTTTTTCAAAAGAGATTTTTATATTTTTATAAAAAACACTCAAAAGTATAACTAAAGCAAATCTTAAGATCTACAAACTATAGAAAACTACTTTAAGTAAAAGCTTACAAGATGTTTTTTTTTTAAGATGTTTTACTTGGCGATAAGCAAACCAAGGTCTAACTTGTCCAGAATCACAAATCAGTCAAAAAACAAGTAATTTTTGTTCTTTTTTGTAAAAATGAAATCCAAACTTTTAACACAAGCTTTTTCGAAGTTTCGCTAAGAGAAAACACAAGATGGATTCCTCAACAAAAGTAGATTTTGCAAATGGTCAGACTCATAAGAAGACAAGTAAAAACCAAGGTGATCTGAGGCTTCTACGCTTCTAAGCTCTGAGCTACTACATGACCAAAATGAAAATCAAGACCGGCAACCAAAACTTCTAGGAATTTCACCTAAAACCCTAACACCAATGAAATTAAACCAAGGAAAGCTTTTAATAAGTCACATGTAGGTTTGGGCAGAGGATAACAACACCTAAAACAAAATAAAACTAATTGAAAGAATAAAATTTAAGTTTTTTCAAAATTTTAGCAGGGTCCGCAGGTTCAAAGTTTACACAGGTGCGTGCACGCTCTGTGTGCAAAGTAAACATGCGTAGAAGTACGCACTGTGATACAAGCATAGAGTGTGGGCTTCTCCTAAAGTTATGAAAAGCAAAAAAAAACTTAGATCCACTAAATCCACCCAATTCCACACACAACAAGCCAAAAACAGAAACAAAGAGACAAGTTTCTCAGGTCAAAGTAAAAACAAGGAAAACAATCAAGTCCCCAGTGGAGTTGCCATTTTGTCACACGAAATGAGTCGAGGTTGCGGACAAGATCAACCTTCCTAGTATCTAAAGATATCTAGTGACAAGCAAGCCAATCAAAAACTATCTTTCTCTAAATATGCAATCAAAAACAAAGGCAAACAAGTGATTTAGGCCTACCTTGGGTCCAATGCAAGTTTGTGGGAGCCTCGCTTCCTCACTCCAAATGAGCTTCCTTGATGTGTAATTCTGCAAACACAAACAAGCAAACAAATTAAATAGCACCTGAAAAGCCAATATCATAAAGCATATTCATCATAATGATCAAGGAGATTATGAAACAAACCACATAAGTCAATTTCTTGAGAAAAATGAATCTGATTGTATTAATTCAAATCGAAGAAGAACTTTACAACCTGTGCCTTGATGTTGTACAAGCTCCTCCCAGGGTCCGATAGGAAGTCTCCTCTACTTTGACAAGTTTCACTCACTTCCCAATGAAACCAAAAGGTATGTGATCTCTCCTCTCAAGTTTAACTAGGAAGTCCCAATTCCATTAGCATTTACCCTCAAAAATGTTCAGCTTCTAACCTCTTCAGCAACTGACCCAATGTCTTAATTTATAGTGCAATGGAGGGAAGTTACTAGGTCCTCCTTCAAAGGGATAAAACCCTCCTTCAAAGGGATAGCTCCTCCTATCAAGGGATTAGCTTCTTCTCTTTTGGGATGCATGAACCACCTTGGAGTGAACAATCCACGTCAAAATTCCTTCTAGAAACATCTAGAATTAACCCAAAGTGAGTTTTTTAGAATAAACTTGCGCATTTTTAACTTTTACAGGGGTACGCACCCACCCCTTTACTGAAAAAGCCTGCAGATACGCAGGTAATATGAACAAAGGATGCAGGCCCGCAAGCAAAAGTGAGAGAAAGTGCGGAACCAGAGTTTTATTGATTTTCAATGTCTTTCTCTCATTTGCAAAGCTTGACATGAAGAGCTAAGGTCTGAGACTTGCTTAGGAGGCAAGTATAAGTGATGATAGACCCATATTGACTGCAAATAGTCATGGTGACGATATTTTTGTGTAACAAGTGGCCTCTATGCAACAAGAGCAGGTGACTATTGAGAGTCTTTGCGTACCAATAGCAACGAATGCAACCAAGCCAAGGTGACCTACCACCTATATATGGTTTAAACTCCCAGTAAACCTCCTTAGCATAGATCCACATAGAAGCAATACATGATTTTCCTTAACATAGCTGACATATAGTTTCACTCTAACCTCCTCTCCCTCCAGAATTGCTCCTAGGGGTACCAAGCAGTTATATTCCCATATTAAGTTTAACTAGTCACCTCCCACTAACCTAGAGAATGCCAAAAAATAGGCTACACCTCATTTCTTGTGGAATCAATATTTTTCCTTATAGGGATGCTTCGCAGGTGGATCTACCACCCCATCTCCTCCTTTTAATGATGCTCAACATGAATTATGAGAGGTTGTATAGTCGCATGCATCTGCATGCATGGGGGTGGCCATGCCATGCCCTCCATTAAATATTCTCATCTACAATCGGTGATAAGCACAGCCCCCTAGGCCATTTTTCTCCTCAAAACACTCCTCCAATGAGTACTTAAAGATCATAAATTTTAGTAGAGGGGTAGTACTAATTCTTCTTTTTTCTTGTTTGATTGTGCTCCACCATTCATAAATGCAAATCCACAAAGCCCCATTGATCCAAGAGAGACCTAATGTTATATACCTATCCTTAAAAATGATAAGAAACCAATCATTCTAATCTATATATATAATATATATATATATAATATATATATATATATATATAAGACAAAGTGTACGAGCATAATGAAATGATACAACGAAAGGTTTTAGGAAACATAAAAATCTAACAAAAACTCAATATTTGTGGGCTTAATAAGGTGTTTTAAGGTTAACATGGGGTTTATATAGGGCTTAACATGCCCCTCCTCTGCAAACAAGTGTTTTCCTCAACAATTGACTAATTGTAGGTTTTTAGACATGAACAAATCATCTTTTCATGTCACTTCTTCCTCTAGTAAGTTCTTTCATTTGATGAGGCACTAAGTAATTTCTTGATTTCTCAACCACTTAATCCTTATTTCAAGGGTTTTTTTTGTTCTAGTATGATTTCTTGTCTTCATTAATCTTTGGTAAAATAGTTTGGATTGGGATCTTGTTATTGATTACCTTTTTTAAGAAAGAAACATGGAAGACTACATGTACACATGAAGATGGAGGCAACTCCATTTTGTAAGTTGTACTTAAAATCATTTGCAACAGCTTCTAGGGGCCGTAATACCTTAGTTCTAATTTGTTGTCCTTATTTGTTTCTCAAGGGACATCTATCTATATAGTTGCAATATCATATATACCTAATACCCTACTTCAAATTCCCTTTCACTACAACATTGATTTACTTCTTGTTTCATTATATTTTGTGTTATAACCAAGTTGTCCTTCAACAGGTTGAAAAGCTATTTTGGTGCCCTTATGTTGTCCTCCATTGTTTGAGCTTCTATATCCCCTTTCAAGGGTGATGTGATGGTGGAGGATGATATTCATAAAGTGTCATAAATGGGGACATTTATTATGAAGTATGGAAGGATGTGTTGTGCCATTATGCCAAGGGAAACCACTTGACCCATTATGTGTATGTTTATTAGATGTAAAGCAACATAGGTATCCTTCTAAACATTTATTCACAATCTCAGTTTTCCCATCAGAATGAGGACGGTAAGATGACTTGTGAGCCAATTGAGTTCCTAAACAAGAAAATAATTCAATCCAAAAATCGGATCTCCATAACTTATAATGATTTTTGGTATTCCATGTAGCTTTTGGACTATTTCCATGAATGCTTCTACCATTGTACTTAATTTCAAAGGATGAAGAAGAGATCCAAAATAGGCATACTTTGTCATTTGATATACCACTACCATAATGTCATTATTTCCTTCATATTTGAGCAAACTTGTAACAAAATCCATTGAAACTTCTTCCAAGTGTTGGGTTGGTATGGCTAATGGTTGTAGGAGCCCTAAGGTCTTGATTGTCTCTCCCTTATTCAATTGGCATACCACATATTCAGTCACAAACTTTTGCACGTCTACTTTAAGACCTTCCTAAAAACAATATTTCTTAATCCTATGGTATGTTTTCAAGAATCTAGAATGTCCTCCTACAGCAGAAGTGTGTAATTCCAAAAGGACATTTTGTTTGACTTGAAAATTCTTACATAATTGATCTTGATACCAAAAAAAATCATTCTTCCATATAATTTTTTCTACTACATCAAGGTCCTCCTGTAAATGTTGAATGATCTTGCTTATTTTCTCATATTGCATCCATTTTGTCATTGCTTCTTCCACCTAGTTAAGTTGTGGAATGGAAATAACACTTAGTAAACCCTTTATGTCTTCCTCTTTCCTTTTTTTAAAGAATAATGAGAATCTCTGAAGAATCAGTAATTTTGAAAGCTTAGCTACCATTATTACACTAGATACAACTTTTCATAAATTCCACTAATGGGTCTATTACAACATGTATCC
Source organism: Pinus taeda (assembly GCA_000404065.3). Taxonomy (NCBI): domain Eukaryota; kingdom Viridiplantae; phylum Streptophyta; class Pinopsida; order Pinales; family Pinaceae; genus Pinus; species Pinus taeda. The sequence continues at coordinate 6,617 of APFE030797676.1, read as the reverse complement.
AAAGACTTGAACCCATGCAGCTGGGGAAACAATTTTTTCACCAAATGACTCAAGTTAAGATCATTTGATGTGTTTTCCTCTTTCCTTGAGAGCTCATCTGCCATAAAATTTTTCTTTCCCTTATTATAGAAATTTCAAAGCCATAATTTTCTAGATTCGTAGCCCATGTTTGTTGCTCTTTTGACTAAATTCTTTGTTCCAAGAAGTACTTCAAACTATCATGATTTGTATTTATTTTGAAGTGTCTTCCTATTAGGTATGGATGTCGTTTGTTAACTACTTGTAGTATTTATTTTTCATAGATGGGTCTAAGTAAGTTATTTCCTTTGAGTTCACTACTTTCAAAGGAAAGGGGCCTTCTTTCTTGTATCAAAATTGCACCAGTGCCATCGCCTGATGCATGGCATGCCACAATGAAGGTTTTTGTGAAGTTATGTGTGGTGGGGATGAGAGTTGTACACATAACCTGTTTCGTTTTTTCAAAATATTTGGTTGCTTCTTTAGTCCATGAAAATGCTTCCTTCTTCAATAATCTTGTCAGAGGTGCTACCACTTAACCATAATTCTTGGTAAACTTGCATTAATATCCTATCAACCCTCAAAATCCTCTGAGTTTCTTTATGATCTTGGTATTGACTATTCCCTCATAGATTTGATTTTGTTAGGGTCTACTTTGATACGTTCATGTGATACGATATGACCCAAATATTACACTTCTCGAACCCAAAAGGCACACTTGGAGTACTTTGTATATGGTTGTTTCTCTTCATAGTGTTAAGACCATGTCAACATGTTGTACATGTTTTTCCCAAGATTTTTGTAGATTAGTATGTCATCCAATAATACTAACACAAATTTTATAAGGAATGATTTGAAAATAAAGCTCATCAATCTTTGAAATGTTGAAGGTTCCTTAGTAAATCCAAATGGCATGACCAAAAATTCATACGGACCTTTATGTGTTCTAAAGACTATTTTGGGAATGTCTTCTTGCCTCATTTTGATTTGTTGATATCTATAATGAAGATACAACTTAGTAAAGAATATTGCTCCATGAAATTAATCTTATAATTAATCAATTAAAAGAATAAGAAACTTATCTTTGATTGTCATTTTGTTGGATTGTTTGTAATATAGACACATACGTCATAACCCTCATTTTTTATAACCATCACCATTGGTGGAGAGAAAGCACTCTGGCTAGGTTGAATGATGCCTGCCTCTAACATTTCTAGAGTCATACACTCAATCATTTGTATGTGCATATGAATACATGTAATTAGGCGATACACTTCCAATTTGCAAATGAGTAGTATGGTCATGATCTTGAGTAGATGGAAGACCCTTAGGCATCTCTCCAAATACCTTGGAATGATTGTTGATAACTTTTTGGAGGTCCACTGAAGAAAATCATATAGATGTTTGAACATATAATGAATACAATTGTGAAATTACACAATGGTATCCATTTTTTAGCAATTTTTCATGTTATTAGAGCTTATCACTTTAGATGTTTTCCATTGGATACTTCTAACATAAATTTCCTTTCCTTGTGAAGAAAATTTCATGAGGAGATCTTGAAAATTAAGGGCCTATGTTCCCAATGATTATAACCATTGAACCCCTAATATCACATCATCGCCACCTATTTGGATTGCAATTTGGACCTCTAATACAACATCATCACCACCCATTTGAATTGCAATCATAGGATTATCAAATAAATATTCATCCATATTCAACTTAATACTATGGCACTTCCCTGAGAAATTTATGGTACCTCCATCTATAATCATCACTTTAAATTTTGGTGTTGGATATACAAAGGAATTAAGAAGTTCTTCTAATTTGTAATTGATGAAGTTATGGGTACTTCCTAAGTCAATCCACATTGTTACCTTTTTTCTTTTCGATATATCATTCTATATTTAGGGTTCGTGAAGTACTAATGTTAGCCAATGAATAACAAGATATTGTAGGAGTAGTCTCCTATAGCTCTAGATCTTGTGATAGCTCCAATTCTTAATCTTCTTCACCTTCACAATATATGTTGAATAATTTCTCATCATCACATTTATGCCTCTTATTGTACTAGCTATCAAAGTTGAAACATAGTCCCTTTGTTTTTCCTTCATCCATTTGTTGAGATGTCAACCTTGTCAATTAAGGAGAGGGGGCATGATGTTCTCTATAGTTATTAGTGCAAAATTTTCTAGAGTCCATATTTTTACTTTCGACTTTCTTTGCTAGACTGAAAGCATGCTCTTGGGATTGAGGTTCAAGAGATGCACCTCATGTTGGATGTTTTCCTTTAAAGTTTCCATAAAGAATTCTAACAAATTATCCTATGAAATGTTCTTTACCTTGAGACTCAACTTTTGGAATCATTGAATTTGTTCTATAATTGAACTTGTTTGTCGAAGATTTACCAATTTACTAAAGAATGTATTTCTCTTAATATCCTATAATGTACTATCAATTCCTTTGTAAAAATGGACCAAGACACAATAGAATCCCTATTTCTTTCACATATCCATTGATATCATACACATTTATCTTGTTATAAATAAATGGCTATTATATTTACCTTTTGTAATTTCGTCACTTGGTGTGGTAGATAAAGGTATTGTTCCATCTAGAATATCCATGTTATAAGATAATTATCATCAACTTTCTCATATCAATCTTCTGAATGTGCAATTCCTTAGTGTCAAATTCAAGCCTCGATGATGTCGATATTTAATTGAAAAGTCATGATTATGGTTTTTTAATGAAATATTTGTGCTCTCCAATTGGGATAAAATACTCTTGATATATGATTGAGTCTCAAGACCATGCTTCTCCTTATGTTCATGATTTCCTTGGATCTCCATATATGTTTCAAGGAGATTATGTAATAGCATGGTTTGTATGTTTTTTATTTCTTTATTATTTTTCATTGTGGATTTTTGTATTTCTTCCTTGTTTCCTATCATGGACTTTGTATTTCTTCCTTGTTTTCCTTCATCCTTTGTTCCATATGTGGAAATTGGTGTTTCAACTTGGATACCTGATATTAGACATATTTTATTTCTTCATGAGCCATGGGTGAGCTCTGGAGGTTTAAGTGATGAAAAGCTTTGAAGCACTTTTAGGAGCCATATCAGTAAGTAATAATCCTCCTTTTCCTGTTTATCGCAAATTTTGAATCACCACAAATAGATCTTCTAATCAAATTTATGCCAATTGTAAGTTATGTACCTTTCAAAACCCTAATTTCTAGACTATATGGATGGATGGAATTTTTCCTAATATACCTCTGAAATTTGAGCCCTTCCAAATCTGAAATTTTGGCATGCAATACTCTGATATATCTTCTTTGCAATTCCACATATTTGACAAAAATTTGGTATCTCGAGCAAAAGTTATGATAACTTTCCAAAACTTGTTGATTTTTACCTCTTCATAAGAGTGAAATTTGAAGCATTCCATGTGTCCAATTTTTGAAATATGATTATGCAATTTCTACCTAAACTACTTTGGTATGTCTCCTCAAATCTCTAAAAATTTCACGATAGAAGTGTCTTAGAAAAAATGTTATAACAAAAATTGCAATATCACTTTTTTGAAATGGATTTCATGACCATTCATAAACCCTAACTTCCACAAGGTATATATCTAAAAGTATAGTGAGTAAATCTAAAATTTCTATAAGACATACCTTGCAATGTTTTCATGATCTTCCCAAAATTTCATAGTCTTAAGCTTCAAAAAAAAGAAGTTATAGTGAAAATTCCAAGATGACTTCTTTGAAGCAGTAAAACCTTATGTTTGTATGCTTTGATTTCAAACGTTATGAACCTTGCACCTTAAAAATGATGAGAAATAATAATTACAATCCAATTTGAGGGGGAAGCCTCCTTTTACGATGAATACAATGTATAAGATAAGAATTGATGATCATAATATGAGGTATCCTAAATATATAGGAGGTGAAGGGTAGTATTGTAAGGAAATGATATAATGAAACGTTATAGCCGACATAACAATATAACTATAGGAATCTAATAACTCAATATATAGGGCTCAATAAGGGATTTTAGGGTCAACATGAGGCTTATATAGGGCTTAACACTTTATAGTTAATGATATTGAGCCAGTAGCCATGAAGGAACATAATGGAGGATTAGGCCCTGACATGATGACATGACCAAAGAGAGCCTCACTCTCTTCCAATTAACTAAGACAAAAGCTGGGAGCCATCATAATCAGGGGAAGCTTGGAGAAGCAGTATTAATCAATCATAAATATGCTTTTCATCCCCCCAATTCTCAAATGGATGTAGTAAATAGAAAACATGAGCATGTCTAATATAGAGGCATAATTGTGTCTTGCTAAGAAGATATCATAACAAAAATATTACATGATTTAACATGATATGCAGAGTAAAAGGCCATATCCTTTAAGTGAGGGAGGAGAGAATGAATTTGATGCAAGAATGATTGGAAATGTGAGAGTTGGATGCTACCAGTCCTCATGAGTCATGACATTTCCAAGTGCCCGAAGACGGAAACCCCTATGTGCCCAATTCACGGGATTGAAAAATAAACACCCCTTCACTTTATTATTAATATTCCTTCCACATTTATAATTGTTAAATTTGTTAATTCACTTTCCCAATGACTGTTTTATCTAAGAACATGAACGGCTTGAATTTTTGACACTGCGATAAGGGCAAGACATATATTTTTGAAATTTGAATTGAGTCTAGAGTCTGAGGGAAGAGTGTCAAAGTGAAGATGCTTCATAATAAGTGTGAAATCTCCCAAAATAATTATCTTGTTGATGATTAAAGTCGCTTTTCCAATTCACTATAATGCCACATAAGCCTCTGCTTGGTTGTTTGGGGCCTTGCGAAACTCTAGGAGAAAGCTTATTCTTCTTGTCCTCTAGGGTAGCCCCTGTAACAGTCCTTTTTTGGCACCCCCCATGCCTGTAAATATAGTAGTGTGATGCCAATGTGAGAGCCACAGTTGGTTCATTAGGGGAATTTTGAGGTCTAAAATGGGCCTCCTAATGAAATTATAAAGTAATAGTGGAAATAATAAAATAAGATTAGATTACATCATCAAATTTTAGAGGGAAAAAAGTAAAAACTATGTTTTCAACTCGTATTTTCAATTTATCCCCTTATGGGTTTACTCAAATTTCGAGAGGCAACACTCGTTGGATGCATAATTTGATTCCTCATCCAAAGAGTACCCATGTTGCATACTTTCAATGGACCCTACTACATGAAAAATGAGAAATACATGAAAAACGTTATTTCAATCATGCGTTTTTTTCATCTATTTCTCATTTTTCGTGTAGCAGGGTCCAACGAAAGTATGCAACATGGTTACTCCTTCGATGAGGGATTAAATTTTTCATCCAACGAATACTCCCGCTCAAAATTTGAGTAAAACCTTAGGGAGATAAGTTGAAAATACAAGTTGAAAAAATAGTTTTATTATTTTATTACTTTTGAATCTTTTTATTTTTTTACTCCAAAAATGATGAATCACCCCCCATGGTTGACATCATCATCTTGAATCCTATTGGTTCTTATAAATTTTATTTTGGTTGTACATTTTTCTTAGGAGGCCCATTTTAGATATCAAAATTCCCCTAATGAAGCAAACTATGTGAACACCTTAAGAGTGAATATAAATTTAATGACTAACCTGAGCAAAGGGACACATAGATCCACAGTATGAGGGGGAGAGTATGTTTTGTTCCATGAGCAAGCCCATATTTAGTCGACTTGATTTTCTGTTACGCATACCTAGTCGCATTAAATTCCAGCCATCGCTTCCTGACTTGCCACCCACCTGCAATTACATGGAATTTATGAGATAGGATTGGGTGTGGGTGTAGGCTAGTGCCCATCTAAATTCCCCCTTGTGGATTGAGGCTAAGGAACTGAGGGGGGGCCTCGAGAAGAAATATAGGAGTTAACAGGGCAATGGTAGAAGAAGGGATTAAAGGAAGAATGTGGGGGGAGAAATGAAAAACATGGGTCGTGAGAGAGATTCCCTTGAGGTTGAGCATGGAGTGTATGGAGTAGATTTGGAATTTGTGACTGAGCCCTATGCTCAGAAATGCAAGGTGTGATCACCTATATTGATGTGCTCAAGGCCATTCGATTGTGTGTCTAAAACTAAATGATTAGTGGGAGGCTCAATTTGTAGCATCCATCGCTTTTCCCCTATTTATGTAATATTTCATTGTGGTTGTACTTCTAGTGTGGAGAACCACGGTTGGTTGATACCATTGATTAAGATTTTAAAATTAATAAACTGAAAACTAAAGGAAGAACTACCTTATGAATCAACATCCTGAAGGAAAACTTACTTGTTTGTATACCTTGGAAGCCAAAACCAACTGAATTAAATCATTGAGCCACCAGTTGCAGGCCAGTCACATTTTCTGACAAATTTTGGTAAGAGATGTGATTGGAGAGAGGCCACCACCTAACAAAAATTCAATAGATTGGAGTAGGGAGGTGAGGGGCACAAGACGATTCCCATTCCCCCTCACAAATCAAAGAACCAAAGTAACTATTTCTCAAATACATAATGTGACACTGAGCGATATAT
>APFE030797674.1:0-36365 GCA_000404065.3 Pinus taeda | reverse complement strand
TCTCCCTCTCTCTTTCTCTCTCTCTCTCTCTCTCTCTCTCTCTCTCTCTGATAACCCTGACGGTATGATTTTCCATTATGTAATTGAGTGTTTATCCTCTCTTTTCTTACACACACATGGAAATGGATTAGTGGTGGGATTCAATGGAAAGAATGAGCTTGGAGTGTACCCTTTTTTCCCTCACCTCAACTTGGTGGCTAATTTTGTATCCTAGTCTTGTGGGATCTCCTTTATGGGTTACTAGCTTTAGGAGTGACACTACATGGGAAGCCTTGATTTTGGTTGTGTGGTCCCACTTTCTGACACCATATTTCTCACTCCCCTCTGCTCATTATAACTCCTTTTCACACTTTTCCAATCTAGGTCCATATTTTTCCATTGGGTCCACAAGGTGTTAGCCTTCTCCTCCCCTTATCCACACTTTGGGTCAATCCTAGAATGATACCCTAGAGGTTGATGCATCAAAAACGAATTTTAAAAGCATAATTTGGCCACTTAGAATAGGAAATATACCATAAAATGTAGAATATGGCCAGGACATAGAAATTTAACATGTGGGGAAAAACAAAACATGAGATCTACCCGCTATCACTATGGCCATCACCCTAGTACCGTAAGGCTCCTATGAGCACCCCTTTCATCATTAAGGGACCCATGTCCCTAGTGGGCAATGAACTTCCCAACCTTAAGGGGGTAATAAATGCTACATCATATGCATCATTCTCTCATCCACTAGAGCCTCGAGTACTAAAAGGAAGACAAATCAATTAAAAGTAGAAGGGATATAAAGAAGGGTGGAAAAAAAAGACATGATAAGTCATGTACCGTGATTGCTCCCTCCTCCATTCATACACCAAAGATGTGGGATTCCCTTATCATAGCTATCCGTGTACCATTTCATGTGGCTTGGAGCCTTCCCTCTTGCACCTACTATGTTCCATTATTATTTTTGATGACACTTTCCATTTGATGGATGTACCATGGACCTGCGACTCCCTTAGAGGATGAAGCCACCTAATAGGGTCTTTTACTAACCACTGTTGTTGACAACTGTAACACCTATAAATTATAAAGCCCATTTGGAAGGGTGTACAACTATGAAGCGTCCACTTTTACCCCTGATTAGGAAGATTATTTACTTAATTGCACTAATGCATTATTGTATTCGAAGGTGAGGAGATACATTAGATCTTATACAGGATTACATATGGGTCTCCATCTTGGACTTGGCATCCCTATATGGGATCCAAGCCCTCTAGAGGGTCATAATGGCACTTGTGGGGTGAGTTTTGAGAGCCATGTGTCTTCACCATTGTGCAACATGTGTCTTCACCATTGTGCAACATTGATTTCCATGCCATGGGATTCTTCAACACCAAACATTGATTTTTCAAGCCCCAGCCATACAGAGATGATGATGCACTTGGATCACGTTTCCCAACCATCCACACATTTTCTCCTAACACTTGACTATTTATCGAGGGCCCATATGAAGTTTTGTGTCATCCAAAGAGGTGTGGGAGGGAATGTATCATCTTGTAACCCTCATTGATGGAGCATTGACTTGGGATTGAGCCACTAGAGACCCATGAGACCATTGAGTGTGCACCACAACCATTTGGGAGCACCACATGATGTTTTTCTTGGAAATAAAGGGGCCACCCACTTGATCACCCTTTATGGAGCCCTCCGCTTCATCATCACACATAAAGGACCCATATTGGCCTTCCAAAGGCCCTTCTTAGTCCATTTTTCACTATTTTGGGCCTCTTGGGATGGCTTATCTTTAACTTTAGTAGCTATTTGGTGGGATTGTAGCGAAATACATGCGATTTTCACATTAAAATATTATTACAATCTTAATTGAACTAATTATGCTAATTAAAACTTGTAAAGGCTCATATAAATAAAGGAAAACCTCATTTTTATTGATTATCATCATCATTCTTGGTTTAACTCTCTTGAAGACAATTTCACATTTTTTCTTCATTATCTATTGGAGATTAATTGATGCATTTTGATATCTTTGGAGATGAAATTTTCATTCACTTGGAGTCATCCTATTGATTTTGGATTTGGATATGTCTCTTGTTGTCTTGTAAGTAATCTTATGGAAGATTTTTGCATGAAAAATGTCTAATGTGTGGAAATGTTGTAACCAACTCTCTCCTTTTGTGCCCTAATTATTGAATATCAATGTAAAATATTCTTAGACTGAAATTGTGTGCATGTTACTTAATGATAACAAATAGATGAATGTTCCTAGTGGAGTAGAACTTTTTTTCTTTGCATGAAAGTCCACAAATATTGGGGGGTAAATGCTAGAGTGTTCTTGCTAGAGCATCATTTTCTAGCCTTATTAAAGATGATTTTGGCTGAATTTAAAATCACATAGACTTAATAGCCTAAGTACAAGGCACTTATATGAGAAATATTTGTGATCACCCTCCTTTTCTTTCTCTTTTTCTCCTCTTTCTAAATTTCATCCTTAACCCTAGACTGCTAGTTAGGGCTTGATGCAAGTTGCATTGGCGGAGTGTGTTATAGGCCACTTTATCACATTTGGTCAATAGTACTACAAAACATATCAATCCTCATCCATGAACATGTTGTCATCATCCGTACACAAAGTTCTAAGCATGACCTTTCCAAATAACTAACTTTCTGGGTCTAACTGCTCCAAACCAGTGCTTTTAAGGACCAATGCACCCTCTCCCTTTAGCAACCTACGTTCAGAGCAAGTTTCTCCTTTCTACACTAGCTTTGATCAATAATAGCTTTCTCCTAGCTTGGGGTGCGTTGATTCTATAAATTTAGGAAAATTAAAAGTTATCTCTAAGCTTCCTCTTCTAGATGCTTCCAGGAGTTGTTTTAACCATTTACCTTGCATAAGAACTTATAATCCTATCCGATCCTACCTTGAACACTTCAACTCTTGTCCCTTGAGATCATCGTCCCATATTAAGTGGATCTCAAGCATATATTGGTAAATGGATATGAATTCCTAAAGTACCATCCCTCTCCTATAAATTTGCTGCCATCTATAACATTAGGGTGGGATTTTGGAGGTTTGTCACGCCCTCATGCGGTTTCCTTGAATATAGGAGAGTCACCATCTTCATGCATTAGGTTGACATTGAGGTGTGCTTTATGACAGGGAAGGACAAGTCAACTTGTGGAGATCTCTATAAGATCAATTACTATTCTTGGTTCTAAACTCTCTCCTATTTCTATTAATATAAATAGTATACTATTTTCCTATATGTGTTATGTTACATTTATATTTATGTATTTTAATTCTTTATTTATCCATTCAATAGAGTAATTGAATCATGCTATGTAGGTTTTGTGGATATTTGTCTTGTTATGAATGTATGTATAGGTCCTAATTATAGCAATCAGAGCTATGATTGAAGCTTACAATCTGGGAGGAAAGTAAAGCTTGTGACGGATCCCAAGTAAGCCTCCTTCCCATTATTCAATTTATCTAAGGAAAAATTTATATTCTTTTCTTTTTGTTGTTATAGACCAGTCCACTAGATCTAGGGAAGATACTTTTGCCTTTAATCGTAAATTTCACATAATAAATTGGTGACTCCACTCGGGATTGTTTATTTTCCTAAGTGGTTTCCTTGACCTTAGACCTTGTTTCACCTCTTGAACATACCTTAATTTCCCCACTCAACTTTGATTGACACTAGGAAAAACTTTCATTGAGCTTGATTCATTTTTTGTGTCATAATTTAGCTAAATATTAATCAGCACTGCCCCTGGTCTAGAGACAGATCAATGCAACACACTTTAGCCTTCTCTACACCTACACTGTAGAGCACTGATGCCCTTTCAGCAACTATGCTAACCCCTATTCTATGAAAACAATATCATTTTTATATTTTTCTCTCTTATTTGCTTTGTTCCAGCTAGTTCTCCTCATCTCCCTGAGTGTGTCTTCATCTCTGAAAATAATTCATCTTGTTTTATTTTGGTTTTTATTGCCTTTGATAATGATTTGTTTAGATTTTTATTTGTTCCTGTCAATTAGGTCATTAGAAAATAGATTGCTTGATCATTCATTACCTCAAAGAATCATCACTTTTGTCACCATTATGAGTAGTTTCTTTATCAATGATTAAGCAAGTATCTTAGTTTTCATCTCATTTTAAAATTAAGAGGACCGAAAAGAAAAATATCATGCATTTTGCATTACATTTATGGTTTTGTGTATGAAATTGGAAATTAGAACAAGTTCATTAGGGGAATTGATTTAACAATTTTGTTTGTTTCATCTTGGGTGCTACATCACTCTTTCTTTCGATTCCCTCCCATCGATAGATTTTCATTGAAGATAAGATTCCATTTTGTCATGATAGATTGCATCTTTATGATATTCATGTGAAATTCACAACGAGCCTTAAAAATTGAAACATAATTAAAGATAACCTTTAAAATTTATTGAAAAACCTTAAGGAGTATTTCAAACATTAACGAAAACATCTAGACATCTAGGCTAGAGACGTGTTCCAATGTCTATAAACATAGGAACCGTCATTTACATAGAGACAAATACTTATATTATATAGCATTATATAATATTGAGCATTATTAATAAAAGAGGAAGAGGAATTAATGGTTTTACAAAATGTAAAAGAAATTGGATTCATAAACCCATAAATATTTTATTTTTCACTAAAATAGATGCATTGATTTAAGTGTAGATGTTGATCTCTAATCCTATATATTTGATTGCAATCTATGCATTTATTTCAGTGTAGTTGTTGATTTCCAATCTTATTATATTCCTTTCCCTAGATACATTGATTTTAGTCTATATTTTGATTTCTAATCCAATTTGATTACTTCTACTAGATGCATTGATTTCATAGTAAATTTTGATTTTTAATCATATTTGAAATGTTGATTTTAATGTAGATTTTGATTTATTATTAGATTTAACTAGATGTATGATGTATATTAATTCCAAATTAATTTGATTAATAGTTTATGTTGATTTGAGTGTAAGAACAAAAAAATTATTGATGACATGCATTGATTATGTGTTACAATAATTCAATAATAATTAAAATACTTGAATTTTCAGCTTAAATAAAATGTTCACTTTCCTGAAATTTTTTCTTCTTCAAACTAAACTATTTGTGATTGAATACATTCTTATTATTTGAATTTTCACTCATTCAACATTATTAGTCACTTTGCATTCAAATAAGGTAATGGAAAGCAACTACTATTGACACTTGGGATTTAACACCCGATAAATCACAATGATTGATATTGCGGAAATATAATATTAATATTGGAGAGCAAGAGAGACAAGGTATGACATTTAATACAATATATAGAATTAAAGATTTCAATGGTATATAGTTTCAACCTCCTTTTTCATATGGAAAAACTAACAAGTGTGACAATCAAAATAATAGAAGAAAATAGTCCTCATTTTTCATATGAAAAAACTAACAAGTGTGACAATAAGAATACTAGAAGAAGGCTATTTGTAATTGATTACATTATTATCATTATTATTCACATTTTCTGTTATACAACAATATTACATTGTAATTCTACATTCATTTTTTATTTAAGCAATTTTCATCATTAAATTTATTAATATTCTTTTTCATCTCAATAGAAAAAGGTAACAAAGTAAATTTAAAATTAAAATGACTCTATTAATCTTAGACATATTTAGAATATTTAAAATGATAATAAAAATTAGATATTCAATAAATTTTGTGTGACGATGCATGACTGAAACCAAATTAGATCCATCTTAACGAGAGATCTATAAAGCATTCAAAGGGAATCTCTCAAGTTGTAAATATTTCCTCATTTTTGCACTCACAAAAATGTTTGCACATCGAGAGATTTGAGATGTGACAGAAGTGTTAAATATTAAATTTGCTTACAAACATTTACATCACTATATCATCACCCAATCCCCAATATTGGGTTGTAAAATTCTTACCCAATATTGGGCTGTAAAATTGTTTGTAAACGTTTAAATTTAACCTTTATATATGAGGGCAATTAAAAAAAGAAGGTTAAAAGTAATATAGATATGAGATTTTGTAGTGTTTTAAAATGAATATAAACATTTAAATGTTGGTAAATTAATATTTGAAATTTAAAAGTAATAAAATTAGTAAAATTCAATTTGTTGTATTATATTCCAATCTTGGAAGGTAATGTACTCCCTCCAACTCAGGTTAGAAATTATTCTTTGGAAATAATTGCATAAATAATTATAATGTACATTGGTGAATGCTAAATTAATAATTATCCATAGGAAAATCATCTTATAGTATTTCTTTGCAAGGAACTAATAAAATGATATGTGAAATGGATAAGCAAGTTGCTTAGAAAAGAACTTGCATAAATTTCTGTGGGTAGTAACCACTAGTAAATCTTCACATTTATAGTTTTACTCCTCATAAGTGATGAGAAAAGGATTGAATAATATGAAATGTGAAATGGATGAGAAAATGATTTAATAAAATGAGATGTGAAATGGATAATCAAGTTGCTTGCTCACTAAAATAAGTGATGAGAAAAGGATTTAATAAAATGAAATGTGAAATGTATGAGAAAAGGATTTAATAAAATGAGATGTGAAATGGATAAGCAAGTTGCTTGCTCACGAAAAGAACTTGCATAAATTTTGGTGGGTAGTAACCACTAGTAAATCTAGACATTTATAGTTTTACTCCTCATAAGTGATGAGAAAAACATAAATAATGGTGAGATATCACTCATGGTATGTATATTTATTCAGATCTTATTCCTATCAATTTGTTATGCAAATATTTGCTTAAAGTTCCCCCTCATTCATCCAATAGTTTACATAATTAATTAACAAAATTATTTGATATTTTCTATGGCATGTAGCCTTTTTACTACAGAATCTTGTATTTAGTCATAACAAATTTGTCCCCTTATTATAAATGTCTTTTTTTCTTTAAATTTAAATTGGGGAAATTTATATTTCTTTTTAATTTATGTATGTATTTAAAATACATTGAAATATATATATAATTGAGACCGAACTAGTTTATAAACATATTTATTGAATCTTATATAGCTTATGGAAAGAAAAACAAAATTATGAATATACTATTATTGTCTTATGGAGGGGCCATCTTACTTTAAGGAGATTATAAAGGTTAAAGGTTTACAATGATTTTACATGTCAATATATTTCATTCTTACAGTTTAAATTAATAAATTAATATAGAGCTTTTGTAGTGTAGATGTGCTAAATATCACTCTTAGTCATACATTCACTAGACATAATTAGTGATTTCTTTTTAATATAGTGTAATGTTATAAGTATATTAGTTTTAATGGTATGATGTTTATTCTCATCTTATTTTATCAATTTTTTCATTTATCTTTAATGATTTAAATTTGTAATAAATAAATGTAATAATGGTGTGTTCTAACAAATAGGGAAAATGACTTTTTTGGTTAGAATCTAACAATTCAATTTTGACTAAGATTGTGATTTTATTATTATTTAAAATGCACTTTTGAATGCATAAATAAACTCTACACCTATAGAAAACCTAACTTTACATATTAAATAACTTAAATTTAGGGCTCTTAAAAATCTTTAATAGATATGAGAAAAATCATTAGAAAAAATATGTGAAAAAATTCATTTCATCTCTTAGTTAAATTACATATATAAAAAAATATTGAAATTCTATGTTGGTAAATATTTATAATATAAATATATTCATTTTAATATAAATATATTCATTTTAATTTGCACACATATTCCTTCCCTACTCAAATTAAGAATAATTATCTATTTTAACTTGAATTTTTAATAATTATTTTCCATCCTATATTGTTACTCCCTTACATTCAAACAAGGTAATAGAAAATAACTCTTACTAAAACCTATTTGAGTTTCAACAAACATGTTTAACTATATTTATTGATGTGTTATTAAAAGGTAGTGTAAATTATAATCTATCTTTATATAAATATGTTTATTCCCAAGTATTTTTGAAATAGCAAATTAACCCATTTTATTAATAAGATTCACCATAAATATTGATATCAAATTTGGTAGTAATTATTTTTTTAAAATTTATAATATTTAAAAATATATTTAATAATTTTTATGATTTTTTTTTAATTTACTTATTATTTTAAATTTTATAAAAATAATTATTATAATACTATATATATATATGAAGAATGCCCAATAAATCTATGTTTATTATAGAATACATAAATGCCCTACATTCATTCTTGTTATATATTCCATCTCATAGCAATCAAATCATTAACCACTTACATTATATGAATATATAATATAACATTTTTATCTACCCAATCTATTATATTTAATTGGTGATTAATTTAAAAATCAACTATAAATATTATAAAAATAATTCAATATTATTTTAATAAAATATTTTTTGAATAAGCATTAATTGTATTAGATAAAATAATCCAAAGAAAATATATGATGCTAAGCATTCTCCAGATATATGGGCCAACGTGAAAGATATAAGGGTTTAATATGTTTTTGCTTATTATTGCATATAAATTTATGTTTGTAAATATTAATCATATGATTAATATTTTTAATTAAATTTTCAAATTTTAATATAAATAAATTAAAAAAATAATATTATTAATATAATTTTACATTTGTTTATGTAATTAAAAATCTTCTAATTTAAGTTATATATATATATATATATATATATATATTATATATATAGCTTATATATATATATATAAAAATAAAATAAAATAAATATTTACGCCGTAAGGCGTTTCCCTCTGAAATGAACTCCCCTAAATGTCTCTCTCTCCTAATCTTAACTGTTAGATCTATTGTTAAACGATTCAGCAATTATCTATCGTCCAAAAATCCATTAAAAAACAATTATTAGTTAAAAAATTAATTAAACTCAGCTCGTCCGTCTACCTAGCCAGTCCGTCCCGTGCTGCACTAGCTTTTTCTGCAGGAGGAGGGCCAGGAGGATGTGGAGTGCCGCACATTCTCAACTTCCCGTCTGTTTAAGACCCTCAATTCCCAATATTTCCCCTGCGATCGAGTACATGGAAGATCAGTGAGTGACGGGTAGTACAGGGGCCGAAACGACAATTTTCATGCTTTTTCTTGTTTTTCTGGCAATGCAGATATCAGGCACTCGCTCCCTCTTCTGCAAATCCCTCGATTCCATCAACTTCTGGTACTTTCCCATTTTCCCCATTGGCTACTGAATCTAATTTCTCTACAGCAGCCTCTTCATTACCCTCAGAATCATATTCTTTGGCTGGAGGGGCTTCAGCGGATTCGACCTCAGGCTCCGGTTCTTTTACATCCTTGGGTTTTTCTGTCACTTCTGCAGTTGCAACTTCAGGAGTTTCTTCGTTTGCTTCATCGATTTCTTTGATCAGACTTTCCTTTGCAACAGGTTGCTCAGCAGCAGTTTCTCCCGCTTCCTTGGTTGAAGTTTCTTCAACTCCATTGCCTTTTTCTTCGATGGGCTGATCTGGCACGCTCTCCGCTGCTGAGGCTTCATCCACTTTTTCCACAGTGGGAGTCTCCTTGGCAGCAGAATCGTCATCGGGGACTGATTTTTCTTGAGGTTCCGATACAGTTGGACTAGGATCGACAGGTTTTTCCTCGGTGGTTACAGGACGAGAAACCTACACGCAGCGCAACATAAGTGTATGATTAAACTGTGTTATTCTTGAATCTGCAATCGATATAAAGATGCCTTGAATCTATGCAGGGATGCAGAGGAGAAACAGAGGTTTTCGGAGAAAACTATTGTCCTCTTGCTCACAGTCGATTCCATTGAGGTATGTACACAATTACCCACCTTTATGGAAATTCCTTGCTTTCATTTTTGGGCTATTTTTACTGTGTCACTATGTTTTGATATCATGCATTGTTAGCTTTTTTGGTTGATAATCCTTTTTCTTTTATATTCCTGTTTTGTTGGAAGGACAATTTTCATGCTTTTTCTTGTTTTTCTGGCAATGCAGATATCAGGCACTCGCTCCCTCTGCTGCAACTGCCTCGATTCCATCAACTTCTGGTACTTTCCCATTTTCCCCATTGGCTACTGAATCTAATTTCTCTACAGCAGCCTCTTCATTACCCTCAGAATCATCTCCTTTGGCTGGAGGGGCTTCAACGGATTCGACCTCAGGCTCCGGTTCTTTTACATCCTTGGGTTTTTCTGTCACTTCTGTAGCTGCAACTTCAGGAGTTTCTTCCTTTGCTTCATCGGTTTCTCTGATCAAACTTTCCTCTGCAACGGGTTGCTCATCAGCAGTTTCTCCCGCTTCCTTGGTTGAAGTTTCTTCAACTCCATTTCCTTTTTCTTCGATGGGCTGATCTGGCATGCTCTCCGCTGCTGAGGCTTCATCCACGTTTTCCACAGTGGGAGTCTCCTTGGCAGCAGAATCCGCATCTGGGACTGATTTTTCTTGAGGTTCCGATACAGCTGGACTAGGATCGACAGGTTTTTCCTCGGTGCTTACAGGACGAGAAACCTTCACGCAGCGCAAAATAAGTGTATGATTAAACTGTGTTATTGTTGAATCTGCAATCGATATAAAGATGCCTTGAATCTGTGCAGGGATGCAGAGGAGAAACAGAGGTTTTCGGAGAAAACTATTGTCCTCTTGCTCACAGTCGATTCCATTGAGGTATGTACACAATTACCCACCTTTATGGAAATTCCTTGCTTTCATTTTTGGGCTATTTTTACTGTGTCACTGTGTTTTGATATCATGCATTGTTAGCTTTTTTGGTTGATAATCCTTTTTCTTTTATATTCCTGTTTTGTTGGACTTGACTCAAGTTTTGTTGGCCACTGTGTACCTCTCTATCCATTGTGACAACATGGGTGCTTACCCAATAAGCATAGAATTATGTTTAAGCCTAAGCTTTACCCTGCAAATTCAACTAACCCTATAAGGGGATATGATTTAGAGTGTGCCCTTGGCCTTCTGGAACACTGTGAGTTCACTTATAAGCCGTCAAACCATGATCACAACCATGAAAAGTATATAAACATCCAATCCAGTTTTCCTAATCCATGGTGAGAACATGGGTGTTTGCACAACAAACACAGAATTATGTTTAATCCGTAAGCATCACCCCATCAAAATAATAAAATATTACTTCATTGATTTAAGGGGTGATAGAACACTTGTGTCTTCTTTTTGAAAAAAACTTGTTCAGATTTGATGAAACTCATTGTGCTTGCAAAGCTGGCTTGGTCATAATTCAAGTACTCATTAGATTATAATTTGCATATGCAGAGGCAAAGTGTTTGATTATATGTGTGTACTTCAACACAGTTTTGCATGATTCCCTCTCATTCTCACACAAGCCATTTGCAGGACATAGAGGGAAAATGTTCTCTCTTTTGGGGTAGTACATCAGATGGTTCATTAGCATTTTCTGATGATGATCAAGTTTTGAAGAATGGATGTGGGACATCTTTTGCACCATTCCCTGCAGGTAATTTCTTGTTTATCTCTTTAAGTATGCTACTTATCAGTTTTGATTTACTTATTTCAGCGTTTTGTTAAAAAATCTTTAATTGCTATGTAAGTATTAGTGTAGCACTTCTTGGGGTGGTTAGCTTTTCAAACTCTCATCTTCTAAATAACTGAGGATGTTGCAACCGAGTTAATATGTTTTGAAAGATTTAGTTTTTCAGAATAAATGTAGTCAGTAAGGTCTCATGGCTGCAATTCAATTGATCTTTATTCTATTCCCCTTAGATATCTTGTTTGCACACACGACAATGACCCTAAAACTGTGGGTGGGTGTTTACAATAATGGATATGTGACACTATCTTTATGTGGAGATTGAGCATGCTATATTTTCCTTCTTTTGTTTTGTCAGGCTGCTGCTTTTCACCATTGAAAGGCCTTCAGAGCTATGAGCATCCATTTAACAAGATGAAAGCTGTGCCACGTGTTGATAGTACGGGTCAGCTGTGTGGTTCTACATTTGTAGTGGATTCTGCAAAGAAATAAAACATTCCCCATGTAAATAGTGAGACCAACTGGTCTCAGGACATATGAATCTATTCCACCGAAAGTGTGTATTTCTCATAATTATTGAGTTCTTCTAAGCATATATATATATTGCTGTGTAAAAACCTTGTGAATAAAGTCACAGCTAAATTTATACGTCTTCTCCCCTGGTTTAAAAGGGACTAAGGTTAGTTAAAATGTAATGACACTTCTTGCCTTTCTGTAAATCTTTGTTTTTCGTTTGTTAAAACTGTGAACACTTCTTGCAGAACATAAGCTATAATCTCTAGCTTTAATAGAATTATTCTCGATCAAGACCTTGATCCAACCAGCATAATGCCCTTGCATGCACATTTCCATTATTGACTATGATTTAAATATTAGTATTTCTTAAATTAGCCAAACTTAGAGTACATTGTAGCAAATACTAATCCTCAGCATGGTCATTGTCTGTGTTGTATTTTATTGGGTGAAAGCCATTCTTATTTCTTCTGGGTTGGGGTAGAGCATGCCTTAAGAAAAATTGGTGTATAGCACTTTATTCTAGGTCCTTATAATTTTGTGAACATTAGTTATATATGAAATGGTGCTTTAGTAAGTTCTGCATTTTAATGGATAAATATAACTAACTCTTATGTGGCAAAGAGAAAATGTAAGTGCTAGATTATTCCTCTTTTTGGAAAGGTCAGATATCAGGCGTCCATTTCCATTTGGGCGTTCTCCATATTTAAGGGTGCTACCTTTTAAGAATGGTTAAATTGTACAAGCCACTTTTCCATGTTTAATTCAACTTCCCTGTGTTCTTGAGCATGTTCTGTCTCTTTTGTATAGTTAAATATGTCCTTTCTTATCTTGCTCATTTCAGTCAGAGTTGTATTGCATTTCAGTTTGATGATTCCTTCTCATATAATATGAGTTTTTAGAGAGCATATGCATCATGGGAGGTGTATCTTGCATCTGTGTTCGTTTTGTATTTTAATGGGTTTTATATTTTCTATCAAATGTTCTGAGATCAGTAATATATTTTCTTAGTATTCCAATAGCCAAATACTCTCCCTAAAAAGATTTATGGGAAAGGGATTTTCTGAGGGGTTATTTTTTAAGAGATTAACGACAGGAACTTTGGTATTCCATCATAATAAGATCCTTGTCCATTTACATCTGTATCAAATCAGAGAGTTTGTTTTCTTTTGTTTTCAATTGGGATCTTACTACATCTCTTGGGACAAGAACTGCACAACTTTCTGTTTCGGAGTTAAATTTTAACATAAGTGGATTGGAGGATTGGAGGAAGAGATCACTCCAAACCCTTTGCAAGCCAGAAATGTTTCCAATAATTTAAATAGTGATTGCAGAAAAATAAACGTGAGTGGATTATACAAAAGTTCCAGGTATAAGCTTAGAAGGTTAGTTTAATAGCCAAGTCTAGTAAAACATGAGGCAAGTCCAACAAAACATTGTAATTATGAACCAGAGTGGGTGGCCATTGCAAACCTCACAAGGCATGCTCAGAACATCGATGCCTAATATTCACAGAGTTATTTTTGAGCCCTGATCTTTGCAGCACAAAATCAAAATCAAAAGCTCAAAATGTATGGGTTTCTCAATTGTAATGCAACCCTAGCCTAGCCATTGTAGAGGAACCAGATTTGTAAAGGGTTAGTGTTTTATAGTCTGCCATAGGGTTTCTGACAGCATTTTGTTAAAAAACCTTTAATTGATATGTAAGTATTAGTGTAGCACTTATTGGGGTGGTTAGCTTTTCAAACTCTCATCTTCTAAATAACTGAGGATGTTGCAACCGAGTTAATATGTTTTGAAAGATTTAGTTTTTTCAGAATAAATGTAGTCAACAAGGTCTCATGGCTGCAATTCAATTGATATTTATTCTATTCCCCTTAGATATCTTGTTTGCACACACGACAATGACCCTAAAACTGTGGGTGGGTGTTCACAATAATGGAGATGTGACACTATCTTTATGTGGAGATTGAGCATGCTATATTTTCCTTCTTTTGTTTTGTCAGGATGCTACTTTTCACCATTGAAAGGCGCCTTCAGAGCTATGAGCATCCATTTAACAAGATGAAAGTTGTGCCACGTGTTGATAGTGCAGGTCAGCTGTGTGGTTCTACATTTGTAGTGGTTTCTGCAAAGAAAGGAAACATTCCCCATGTAAATAGTGAGACCAAATGGTCTCAGGACATATGAATCTATTCCACCGAAAGTGTGTATTTCTCATAATTATTGAGTTCTTCTAAGCATATAAATATATATTGCTGTGTAAAAACCTTGTGAATAAAGTCACAACTAAATTTATACGTCTTCTCCCCTGGTTTAAAAGGGACTAAGGTTAGTTAAAATGTAATGACACTTCTTGCCTTTCTGTAAATCTTTGTTTTTCGTTTGTTAAAACTGTGAACACTTCTTGCAGAACATAAGCTATAATCTCTAGCTTTAATAGAATTATTCTCGATCAAGACCTTGATCCAACCAGCATAATGCCCTTGCATGCACATTTCCATTATTGACTATGATTTAAATATTACTATTTCTTAAATTGGCCAAACTCAGAGTACATTGTAGCAAATACTAATCCTCACCATGGTCATTGTTTGTGTTGTATTTTATTGGGTGAAAGCCATTCTTATTTCTTCTGGGTTGGGGTAGAGCACGCCTTAAGAAAAATTGGTGTATAGAACTTTATTCTAGGTCCTTATAATTTTGTGAACATCAGTTATATATGAAATGGTGCTTTAGTAAGTTCTGCATTTTAATCGATAAATATAACTACCTCTTATGTGGAAAAGAGAAAATGTAAGTGCTAGATTATTCCTCTTTTTGAAAAGGTCAGATATCAGGCATCCATTTCCATTTGGGCGTTCTCCATATTTAGGGGTGCCACCTTTTAAGAATGGTTAAATTGTACAAGCCACTTTTCCATGTTTAATTCAGCTTCCCTGTGTTTTTGAGCATGTTCTGTCTCTTTTGTGCAGTTAAATATGTCCTTTCTTATCTTGCTCATTTCAGTCAGATTTGTATTGCATTTCAGTTGGATGATTCCTTCCCATATAATATGAGTTTTTAGAGAGCATATGCATCATGGGAGGTGTATCTTGCATCTGTGTTCGTTTTGTATTTTAATGGGTTTTATCTTTTTTATCAAATGTTCCGAGATCAGTAATATATTTTCTTAGTATTCCAATAGCCAAATACTCTCCCTAAAAAGATTTATGGGAAAGGGATTTTCTGAGGGGTTATTTTTTAAGAGATTAGCTGTAACTATTTTTTAAGAGATTAACGACAGGAACTTTGGTATTCCATCAGAATAAGATCCTTGTCCATTTACATCTGTATCAAATCAGAGAGTTTATTTTGTTTTGTTTTCAATTGGGATCTTACTACATCTCTTGGGACAGGAACTGCACAACTTTCTGTTTCGGAGTTAAATTTTAATATAAGTGGATTGGAGGATTGGAGGAAGAGATCACTCCAAACCCTTTGCAAGTCAGAAATGTTTCCAATAATTTTAAATAGTGATTGCAGAAAAATAAACGTGAGTGGATTATACAAAAGTTCCAGGTATAAGCTTAGAAGGTTAGTTTAATAGCCAAGTCCAACAAAACCTCGTAATTATGAACCAGAGTGGGTGGCCACTGCAAACCTCACAAGGCATGCTCAGAACGCCGATGCCTAATATTCACAGAGTTATTTTTGAGCCCTGATCTTTGCAGCACAAAATCAAAATCAAAAGCTCAAAAAGTATGGGTTTCTCAATTGTAGTGCAACCCTAGCCTAGCCATTGTAGAAGAACCAGATTTGTAAAGGGTTAGTGTTTTATAGTCTGTCATAGGGTTTCAGACACGGTTTCCCAAGTGCCAGTATCAACCCCAGGTATGTTTTAACTTTGTACAGGTCCCAGATTTTGTGCAAATTTACTATGCGTAGTTAGGCATTTGAAGTGAAATAGGCGATCTATTCTGACCTCATATGGCTTAGAAAAGCCTAAAATTAGTCAATAATAATTGTCCAATTGTCTAAGCAAAACTGCATATAAACTGTAGCCAAGAATTATATTGACCTTATTAATAAAAGTCCTAAAATAGGGTTAAATACTCACAACGGTCATAGTGGTAAAGCTAGACATTAAAATGATTTTCAAACCTTTGTACAATGTTAACAGAGTTAGGAATTGTTCCTTAATCTTATTTTTGAAGGAAAAGGGTCTTTAAACCTTTGTGCAATGTTAACACAATTTGGTTTTGTAGATCGTGATTCCTTAGGCCTCTATGTCAAAGTAAATTTTTCTGTAGTGTAAACAGAGAAGGCTCATATATAGGGTCATTTTATATACAGGGATTATCTACTGCACTTCATGCCTTCGCAGACCAACCCTTCCTGCTAGCTGCAGTACCAGTACAAGTCTTGAGAATGATCTGTCACGCATGAGATGTTGTCCTCTGACAACAGAATCAATGTAAACAGGGTTTTTATGGTATGAAAAATGATACAGAAGTCTCACTGGTTCACGAGCAATCCTCACAACCAAAAACAAATTTTTTTTCTAGTTAAGATATTGATAGATTCTTCACTGATCTTAACTGAGCTCAGAATTTATGTTGTGATCAGGATTTTGTTATAGAGATCATACCCTGTATAGAATTCTGGTTTTGTAAAACACTTCTAGGGCTTGCATCACATTTTGAATTGGATTACATTCTGTCAGCAATTATGATTTGTAAACTTTACTGTTCGGTTGACAATCCACAAGTCTGATAATCATTTCCATGGAGGAAGATAAATGGTCCAGGATTCATGTCGGGACCTCTCAAGGGAATAATATCAACTCCAACACTTTGTATTACTGATAGTCACTAGCCTCTGATAACCATTACCTTGGGAAAAGAGAGCAGTCTAGGATTCATGTTGGGACCTCACAAAGGAATAAGTCATTGAAGTGGAGGTTGGATTCACAATCACCGCATGGTACCTTCGTAAACAATGCCTAAGTTAATTTGGGCTGCCAGGATTTGTAATACATTTTTATTTGGGAATTGAAATGGGTGAACATGGAATCAAGGTCTGAATCATTGATTCACATTTGTTGGAAAATGATAATATAGAAGTCAAACTGCCAACCACCACTGGAAGCTCATAAATAGCATCGAAGGTGTTTTGTCTGGAGGATTAATAGAATTCAAACTGCCAACCAACACTGGAAGATCATGTATTGCATCAAAGGTGGTTTATTTAACTGTTGAATGCCTTCTTAACGTTCCAAAGTTTTCTACAGTTTCAATAGTTCCTAAAGTATATTTTGCCATAAATTAGAAAGGAAACATGTCTTACTGGCTCTTGGGCATATGCTGTGTAGTGGCATTATGGCATTATCTTTGTTGTTCAAGTTTCTGTTGTGTAAATAATTGAATTGTTTCCAGATTTTTTGTGCACTGACTATTGTAGCCTATAGATGCACCATAAAACAAGTTACAAGAAATATAAAGCAGAAGAGTGTTTTGCCTTCACACAGTTGCTATGTAAACATCCAGCCAAAAAAACATGCCAATCCCCAGACATCCATACAAGTTTGAAAAGAAATAGGGCTTTTTGATAACACAGTAAAGCTCAAGGAAAAAAATACTACCATATATTTCTAGATTTTTCAGTCAATACATGGTAATATAAAATTCAGGCTCAACAAATAATTTGGGCCTTGGATCTTCAGACAATACACTCTAAGCTTATTTATCCGTTTTTTTCTTGAATCAGGTGGCAGTAACACTAAGCTACATTGAGTTAACAACAACAAAATTTTAAATTGAGTAACACACATTCCAAGTTAGCGCAAGGCCTTGTGCAGCAATTATCCCGGAATTACCCCTTTCTAACAAGAGGCAAACAAATAATCATGTTTATCAAGGATAGCAAATGTAGGAAATACATCAACTAAAAAATGCAAGATAAATATAAAGAATGTTATATTTTTTGTTAATCTTCACATATCCTCTGGACCTGCATCTCCTAGAAAGCAAGGTTTTGTCTTACTGTCTATGTAAGGATAGCTGAATAGTACTTTAGGAAGGTTAACTGACCCTTGCTTTATGAATAGCCCTTTAGGAAGAAAAAATCATTTTAGCCTTTATCTATAGAGAAGTATTGAATACATTTAATTAAATAATAAAAAAATATATAATGAGGCAACAAAAATTGTCACAAAAAAAAACAAACAGAGGAGAATGCAACAGAGAAGACAGCATGATAATCATGCAACAACTTGAATAGATAAATTGTAGTCACACTCTGTAAGTGTGGGAGAATTCCAGATAATGTAAGGTTGACTCATGCATTTTATTTCCAAATCACTGCAATTATTTATCGTATATTTTACTCTCTAATATTTGTCCACTGTGAATACATCATTCTTTCTCCTAAAATTAAAATATTTCAGTGGATGGCATGTCTTTTATTTACTGTACATTCATTCCTTAATCAATAAATTTTATTCCAATTGCTGAGGACTCTAGTGTTGCGAACACAAGCTCAATATCTCTCTTTGATCACTGCAATTTTTCCCAATATTTGATACCAAAGCTAATGGTATGTTCATAAGGAAGGCCAGACTTTAATTTTCAGGTTGGTTACCTATTTGAAAAAGAAAAAGCAATACAACAAACACCCATGCAAATTAGAAGTCTCAAAGTACACCAGAACCATGGCTGTAGCTAACTTGACTTTCTTCTTTGTCTAAAACAGATCTGGTTGTAAAATTTAACAGCATGGGATTTCATCTGGAAGCTGCAAATGGGAATTCCATTATTGAACAAGATCATTTAGCATTCTGGAAGAAGATGAAGTCAAACATACCATATGAACTGCTAGAATCAACAAATGGGAAACTAATAATCACAAGACTCTTACTTGTAGCATTTTGAGCATTAATGATCAAATGACTCACATCAGCAGTGCCAAAACACCAAAAGAAAAATTGGGCACACGTGTGTGAAAATAAAGCTATAACTGTGAGATTTGTCTGAGGGAACTTCACCAAATAAAGAGGAGGCTCCTAATATGTAGCCAAACACAACAATCAATTGAAATCCATGCTGTTTAACATTTATGAATATCAAGCTGTCATCCTAAGATATAGTTGAGGAAGTTTTCACAAATAAAGATGACAACATAAGATGTGGCCAACAACATCAATCACTTCAAAAAATTGTTAGAGATGCTAGCACCTATTGAGGCACCAATTCAAAATGTACAATGTACATGCAGTCATCGCCTTGCTTGAATTACTAGCCTAATCTTATGACAGTCTGGTCACTTCATTTCATATAGAGCCCAGATCGCCATAATAATGCAAGAGAAGACATGAAAGAAATGTTCAAAGGTTGATAACAAAAAGCATAGTTTTCTTTCAACAAGTAAGAACAAGAAGTTCGAGAAAAAGGTTGTTGATCTGACACGAAAATGAGATTCACTTGCAATTATATTTTTTGTTGCTAAAATAGCAAGGTATAATTCATTTATTGCAGAAAGCAATGGCACCACACCAAAGGAGCATTCGAAAATGTTTTCAGTTGAAAAGGACGATAAATTAAATGTGGCAACATACTTCAGGTAGTCTGAGTCTGCTACTTACATCAATGCTCCACCATTTGGCGCCCTTGCATTTTTCCGTGGTCATCCTTCCTAGCAAGCATGTGAAAATTAATGTGCACCAAATTCCTCTCACAAAATTGAATATATTTGTACTCAAAATCTCACCCCAATGAAAAGCCCAAATAAACTATGCACCTGGCAAAGTGCACAGGCAGGCACAATGGATGTAGGAAGCTTGCAATGGCGGTGGTTTAGGATTATCTGATTTTCATGGCCTCCATGGCTAAGTGGGTAGTACACAATCAAGCACACTGGATGCAGGAGCTTGAGTTTGCAATTGTAATGGTTGTGGTTTATTGTATTTTTTTCAACTAAAAAAATTGTGTTTGGAGCAATTTTCAGATATATATAATTTTGCTTGAGATTGGACCTCATTTGGAGCAATTTTTAGATATATATAATTTTGTTTGAGATTAGACCTCCCTACTTAACTATTAACCATTAAACCACATCCTGAAAACTATCGAACATGTCTGAATGGCTAAGTGGTTCGTTATAAATCTGGTAATTGATTACGATGCAATGGGAAAACACCTTCAGCGTCGCTCGAACCTACGCCCAAATGGAGACCTTGAATGTATCTATTTCGCCAGACGCTGGGAGCTGCCAATACATACAAATTATAGCAGCACGAGGTGGGATTCGTATGCATGGGCCTTCCGGGCACCCGCCAAAATGGTGGATGTCATTGTTCACAGAGTATAATTTACCTTACGCCTAGGGCATAGCTTGCCGGGATTCAACACCGCGAGCGGACCTTCAAGGTGAGCAAGCATCGTGAGCAGGAAAAACGAATGCTCGAGAGGACCTGTTCCGGTTGTGCTAATGGAGCAAAAGAATGTTTGGCGCGAGGGACCGTTTGAAATTGCGCGGGTGTTGGTTGCCAGCACAGCGGGTGCCAGCTCGGAGGTGGTGGGGCAAAGAAGCGTTTATTAGTGTTATATGCTATCAATTTCCTTACATAGTCTTATATGTTATCTATTGCCTTACGGCGTTTTCTTTGCAACGTCTGGTGCAAATGCTAGTTTATTTATTTTAAAAACTAGCTCTTTAATATAGTGGTTACTTATTAATATTAGTTTTGAATAAATTAGTAAACTAATATCACAGTTTAAATATTACTTTTCAAAAATTAGTAATATTTGGTTTTAATATATATTCATAATTATAAAATGTTCCATTTTGTATTTTAATAAGAATATTAACTTATTTAATAAAGTTTTTAACCCTTATCTAAGTCAACTAGCCATTTCCCAGTCAAATCTAGCCATTGTCATTATAGCCATTACCAACTAGTAATATTTGGTTTTAATATATATTCATAATTATAAAATGTTCCATTTTGTATTTTAATAAGAATATTAACTTATTTAATAAAGTTTTTAACCCTTATCTAAGTCAACTAGCCATTTCCCGGTCAAATCTAGCCATTGTCATTATAGCCATTACCTGGTCTAGAATGTTCTGCCCTATCTATTTAATATGCAAAGCGAGATCTATTCATTCAACTTGTCCTGACGACGAACCACATTGGTTGGTTCGAAACGTGTCGACAAAGGTTTTCTACATGTGATTTACGCCGAAATTCTTCTTATAATGTAAATGCTATATTAAACAGCTCGTTTTTGAAAAATAATATTTAAATTAATTTATTAAAACCAAATCTTACTAGTTCTTGAAAATTAATATTTAAATAATGATATTAATTTATTAAAATATTAATATGTAACGGCGATATTAAAAGGCTAGTTTTTGAAAATTAATATTTAAACTGTGATATTAGTTTATTAATTTATTAAAAACTAATATTAATAAGTAACCACTATATTAAAGAGCTAGTTTTTAAAATAAATAAATAAATAATCAAAGTCAAACTTTAAAGGAGAGGAGTCAAAAATTATAAAAACGAGTGAAGACCCTAATCGAGACAAGATCATTTGATAAATAAAATAACTAATGGAAATAAAATAAATAATGGAAAAATAAATAAAATAAAACTGAAACAAAAATATACACAAGTCAAAATAAATATAAATAAATAAATAAAAACAGATACATATGATGATGATGACAATGGTGGTGGTTAACGTCCACTGATACCAAATTGGTCTATCAAAATTATAATTTTCTTAGTTCTTAATTGTCTGGCTTCTCATCTTTCTTGGCAAGATTGGTGCTACAACTTTCTTTTTTTTTTCTCTACAGCAGAGAAAATTTTAAGAACCCCCCTTAAATTTACATGTATAATAAATGGGCAAATCTCCATGGTATATAGGAAAAATGGAAGGCGATTTTATCAATAATATGATATGTATATATAATTTTTTGGCGAATCTCTCACAAGGCATGGCGAATATTTTACTCAATTATAAAATATTGTGTTTATTGAATACACAAATGAAATCATTGCATTTCTTTAAAATATCTTTTGAAATCAAAATTACCGAAATTACATATCGATAACCTAGTGGGTGTAAGATAAATTCACCTGTGCCATTCACAGAAAGCATGAGAAAAAAACTAATACTATATATAAAACCAAGAAAAATTCAAATTCATCACTTCTGGGGACCTCATAACCACCCCGCCAATACACAAGTATGTTCCTGTTTGCAATTAGAAAAATTACCCAAATTACAATATGTTTACTCCACTTCTAGGGACCTCGTAACCACCCTGCCAATACACAAGTATGTTCCTGTTTGCAATTAGAAAAATTACCCAAATTACAATCTGTTTACTCCAGCATATGTTGGAAATTTATAGAAGGATGACTAGTGCAATCATTCCATTCCTTTTAGTCCTGGATTTGTTTCAGTTTAAAACAGAAGTATACAAATATACTTGTCCAATGTCTATGTTTTAACCATTCACCTTAAGATGTTTTTACAATATAATTTCCTAAGTCTATTTAATATCTTCATTATCATAAAAACCAACCTATATCCATCTTAACTCCACATCTAACACTCTTAGGGGGATGAAATCTATTTATCCCTCTGAGCACTTGGTAGACCCAGAATTAAGATGGATCTAAGATGATAGAATTTCCCCTTTAAATAGTCTATGCTCACATGAATACCATGGTATTAGCATGGGTCAATACCATGGGTTATCATAACCCTGGAGCTTAAAAATTACTATTAGTAATTTATAAAAATTAATAAGATTAATAATTGCTTTTTATTTTATTTTTTATTTTAACCAAGTTAAAATGTTTAACATACATTAAATTACAACATCTATTTTTACTCTTGATCCACCAAGCCCCAAGAGGGATCAAATATATATTTTTTGACTCTATGCTAGTTTGCATATCATGATATTTGATCCCTCTCGGGGCTTAGTAGATCCAGAGTAAAGATGGATCTATGCTGGTTTAATTCCCCCATTTAAATAGGCTACATTCCACTTGAATACCATGGGTGAATACCATGTGCCATTTTTATTTTTATTAATACTAATATTAGGGTTAATAATGTTTTTCTGCATGGTATTAATAATAATATAGCCCATGGTATTTGGCTCATAGTATTTTTCCCATAGGTTTCACCTAAATATAACACATTTTTTAGGTGTTCGTAAATATAAGGTGACTTAAGGAGTAAATATAAAAAAAATGTTTTATTTGTTTTCCATACCTCTCATTTATTTATATTTTTATTAATTTACCATACCTCTTTCACAAATATGATATTTTCCCCATAGGATTCACTTAAATAAAACCTCTTTTTTGAGCCTTCATAAATAGAAAGTGGGTTATGGACTAAATATAAAAACATGTTTTATTTATTTACCATACGTCTAGTTTATTTATATTTTTATTTATTTACCATACCTTTTGAGTAAGTATAAAAGAAGGTTTTATTAATTTTCCATACCTCCACTTTATTTTTATTTTTATTTGTTTACACCCCTTTCATGTATATAAGGTGACTTATGGAGTAAATATAAAAAATGTTTTATTTATTTACCATACCTCTCATTTATTTATATTTTTATTAATTTACCATACCTCTCTCACAAATATGGTATTTGGCCCATAGGATTCACTTCAATAAAACCTATTCTTGAAAATTAGAGCGAATGGAAGGTTGCAACTCCTAATTTCAAGGGCTAAATTTACCTTTTTTACCCTTTCCCTTAAAATAAGGTGGGTTATTTGAGGCCATTTGTAAAAATGTACTATGATACAAAATATTCACCCACTAAAAATTTAAAACCCCTTAATTTCACCTAAGGGTGAACATTCGCCCCTAAAATTTTCCATGGGGATGAAAGTCTTCCGTATGTACAACACAACTATAACAAATCTCTCCATATCCTGATTGGCAACAACAACTTTGAAATGGGCATGGGACTTCAACCATTATGTCCCATTGATGTTTCAATGTCTCTTGTGACTACATAAATATAGTCTTCACATATTCAGTCGAATGGTGATAAAGCGACCAAGTTTATTGAATGCATCCAACACATCCACTAATAGGTTCATGAAGTCCTAGATAAGGCCAATGTCAAGTACAAACAATGCCATGATACACATCAAGTGCTAAATAAGTTTCAAGTGTGTGACAAAGGTTGGGAACATTTGGAGAAGGGATGTCTTACCGAGGCCCACTGAATGTTGTGACCAATATGATATGGGGCTTACACCATTAAGAAGGCTAAGGGAAACAATTCTTTAGAGCTCATCATTTCCCCATTCCTTGGCCATCACCCAGTGTTCAATTTGGACTAGACTTGGCCATACTTTCCACCATTACTAGACACATCAGACATTTTTGAGTCATTGAAACGAACCAAGCTCAACCAAAATACCAGTGAACAAGCCAAAATTGAATGGATAATAGATATACAGATTAGGAAAAATCTCCAACAAAGGATCCAACTGTATCGAGTTATCAAAGTCGTCCAACTCTTGCAACAAGGAAGGTGGCTCACCAGGGATCAAGTTTAGCAGACGTTTACCCATCTCATGGAGGAGCTCCATGCAATGTAGACCATTTATTCCCAAGGAGGAAGGATTGATCTAGGTAAATATTAGGGACCACCCACCTATTTGGCTAGGGCCTCCATCACTATTTCCTTTTAGTTTCATAATTTCTAGTAGAATTTACTATTTTTGCCAATTTTTTGGGTCCTAAACTTCTAAAGCCATTTTGAGGCCCTAAATGATTTTTTTCTTTTTAATTGGAAAATGAATATCTTGCGGTAAAGGTTTGTAGTCGAAAATTGTTTTCCTAGGATAGATATTTCTAATGAGAAATTGTATGCATAAAATGGAAATTTTATGCCGAAGTTACAACCTCAAGAAGCTCATGTACCAACCATTATAACATCATTAAATTAGCACTCTTGTAGACTTGATGCTCTTTTATGGCCCTAGGAAGTCACTTTTCTCATAAATACTTGATCTTATATTAAAAAATAATAATTCAAATTCCATATGCAACTCTTCCCACACTAAATCACACACATATGTGGGTACTATAACATTGCACCCACATATACCTTTTAAAATATGAAAAAATAAAATAAAATGTTATTTTTCGGGCGGGGTTTATTATTTTTACGGTGATATAACGGATTAACCAATTTAGATGGTATATATACAACCCTTGGGTAGTCATAATTTATACAAGAGAAGTGCTATTGAAATTATATTCGTTTTTCTCCCAGATCAATTTCATTTTTCTCTTGTCTCTTGCACTCACATTCTCTAGGAAACCCTTGTTTCCTTTGCAAAGATTTCATCATCCTTATAGCATCTCCATGACATTGTTAAAGAGGTTTTCTTCATGGATCAAGGTAGACAGATCTAGAGAGATGCTTTGTCGGTGCCTTTGGCCTCGATCAGGTTGTACCTTTCTTGTACCTATTGTTGTTAACCAATAAAGAAGCTCATGTCTTCTTCGTGATATGTTATTGTCTCATGAATAATAGTTTATATGCCTATATATGATTATTTAACATATAATTTATGTATGCACATTGACTTATCTATTATGTGTATGCTTCTATGAATCGACTTGCAATTCTGCTCGTTTTGGAGGAAACAAAGGGTTCAGACCCTACATGAACATAATCAAACATAGGACCTCCAAGTATGTTTCCAAATCCATGTTTGGTAATTCATATGTTTTCAATTCATGTTTGAATACTCTTTATTTATTATGTTTTTCTACTATGTTGAGGCTTTCAACCCTTGCCTTGGGGAATTTTTCCCGCCAACACCGACTAACCCAAACAGGGCCCACAAACTTATGGCACTTCATCTCCTACAGTTAGGATTTTAGATGTTTAGGGTTTTCCATTTTTTATCAATAATAGAAAGGCCTTAGACTCATTATAACATAGTTAAGAGGCACATAGCCATCAAATATCTTCTCAGAGATAAGCTACCATTGCGTGAGCTAGTTTATTTCCATTCTACATGTAATTTATTTTCAATATATGTTATTGATTAATTGAAGTGTAGTTTTCAGTGTAGCTCTGTATTTCTATTTAATTTTGTATTTTATATAATTCCTTCATAAATCCAAACCATAAGGAAGAAAAATTATATAAACAAAAGAAGAAGTTTCCATTCTAAGACTTTAAGTGTGGGAAGCAAAAAACAAAGAGAAAATCTTGATAATCGATTTAGAGGAATTTGATCAGAAGTATGTAGCTGAAGTTGCTCAAAACAAAAATGAACTAGATGCATCACCAAAATCAATAAACAAGCTCAAAAAGGAGTGAAAAATGCAAAAGGAAGAACTGAAATATTTTTAAAAAGTAAGGAAAATGGTCGGTATTCTAAAACTAAAAGTAGAGGACGTAGGTAGAATAAACAATAAAAGTGTAGAAAAGACACTTTCAGGAAGATATTATTCAAAATAAAAGAGAAATAGACACTTCCCTAACTAAAATAGACAAGCTCAGGAAATGCAGAGAGAAAAATTGTTGGATGATGATAATGTCATTAATATGAAATATCAATAAATTTCTCGATTGAAGATGAAAGAAAAATAAATAGATGAAGACACATGAAATGAAGGCACAAGATCCAAACCCTCACAAGGAAATATTGATGAGAATCCTTACAGAAAGTTACTTCAAGGGCCAAATCAAGGTGAGAAGAAGATTAAAAGTAATGTTTCTCCAAGAATTCATACTAAAGTAATCAACAAAAAAGGATCAAAAAAGGGTTGTGCCTCGTCTAAGAAATAATGTTTGCAAAAGGTTGTTGATACAAGAAATATAATCCATATACATTAGTATGTTCTAGTCATTGTTTCTCATGTTCTAACTTCGGGCATATAGCTAGGTATTTCATACATTATCAAAACCTTAAAATTAAGTTTGTTGGATCACAAGATATATTTCAAAATGGATTTGTTAGAAGAAATTATACATTAGTTTCTTTGTCATTCAGGTACCATATATAGTGTTCTAAATTCCATAACTAGGGATATATATCTCATGATTTCATACAAAAGATGAGGGAGAACTCTAACATCGGGTACAATAAAATTTGAAGTAGAAATCAAAACCAAGGCGAACAGGTAAAATAACAATTTCCAATGGTTATTATCTTAGTTTTTGTAAAGTCAAAATATTGCAGTGAATATATAATGGAATATACAAAGGTTCAAGATGATCACACTCTAGAACTATTTCACCCATTATTCTAAATAATCCAGCTTGATGTCTCTATGTCCTATGCATGATGAAGAGGGGGAGCCTATGTATCTATGGTCGAAGATTTTCCCTTCGACAGTTTGATAGAAATATAGATGTGAATATATTGTGAGAGCGATAATATGGGATGACTAGTTGGCCTTGTGTTCGTTAGAGTAGTAAGTTTGGAAACCAAAATCATGTCAATGGAATCAATTGTGGCAAGTAGTGTGAGCCTTAACAGGTTATGGGGAGAGAAGTATCAGAGGAATATATTTCATTAGGGAGAGTAACCCTTTACCATTGATGTCAAAAGGGCAGAGAAACTAGGAAAGGAGGATCAGGGCATGGAGTTAAGGGGAGCATAAATCATAGGGGGAGTATGTGTGTTGCCATCAATGGCAAAGGGGGAGATTATTGAATGGTGTTTCCACTGATGCCAGCATTAATATTTGAATTCTCTTAGTATATGTCATGGATTGCATTAGTTGGAAGCTCAAATTGAAAAGAAGTCATAGATGATAGCAAGCCCTTGTGGTGTGGTCCTAATACCATGTACTCGATAAGGATTTTGGAGGGAAATATCAATGTGTTTGGGCTTAGGACCATCACCATTTGATTTTCCTCATAATGTTGAATTGAATGGTAGGTGGCACATCTCCTAATTCCTCATAGATGAGTTACACTTACTTAATGATTGGAACTCGATTTAGTTGTTAATGAACCCTAAAGGAGATGGTACAAGCCATTTCTTTTATCTATGAAAATTAAAATTAAATGGGTTCCTCCTATTCAATATCAAAAGAGGGTTTTATTAAGGACAAATTATCAAATAAATTCAACCTTAATATCCATGGGATTTTTGGCTCCAAAAGAATTTAAAATTTAAAATTTTCCTCCAAAAGGTTTAGTTAAATTCCATCCTTTTGAATAGTGAGGCTGCTTTGTAGACCCCTCCTAGAAGCCTCCTTACCTAGTATAAATTCAGGCTTGTTTTCCCCTCCAGCTGCAATAAATTCTCACGCATATATTTGACATTTTTCTATGGCCACGTGGAGTCATGCCAAGCCAAAGAAGGAGGCCAAATCTAAATATTTTTCGGTTTAAATGTTTATTTCATTATGGTTTTTTGTTGCATTTGAGCAGGGTTTCTCTACGACATTTTTGCTCTCTAGGAAAGAACACATCCACACAAAGGTTATATTTTTGTCATTTATTCATTATAATTATGATGTTATTTTATATCTAACTTTGAATCAATTTTCAGAAAATATGTGGAAAGGAAGAGGTGAACATCTAGTGCTATTTGAGAACACTCTTTAATGGTTTTATGTGTAATCTTTTGAGACAAGCTTGATTGGAAATATCAATTTTGTAGCTATGATGCATTTTGGCACGTGTTATAAAGGAAATTATTGGCTAATGAATATTACCTGGAGGTTAATTAACATGGATATACTTTATTTTCATCCCTCTTATCCATGCCAATTACTATGATACCTAATATGAAATAAATTATCACATTAACCTATTAAAATCCAAGTGGATACTCTAATCTATGTATAGAAAGTGCAACGAGTGTTTGAAATGTTTAGTGTGTAGACTTCATCAACCAGATCTATCATTTTTGGTTCTATATACAAAGGTTGAAAATAGGGCCTAAACTACATTGATATTAGTCTTGACGTGAATGTTGTTGATGTTTTTCATGGATCGAGCTTTAGTTTCCTATGAAAATTTAACTTCTACTTGACCATTATATGCGAATTTGATTGATGATTAGTCCATAGTAGCATTGGAAGTTGTTATGTTTATATCCATTGAACATAAATTAGATTTTACAAATATGCACAGAGATAGAAAGAAGAGTATGCACATTATTTGAAAAGTTTGTGCATGGAGTAAGGGATTGATGCCATTTGTTGGAAAACAACAACTGCCAGAAGAAATTTGTAATACAATCTGTGCAAACTTTGTTAAGATGCATTTGGTTTGAAGTTTACAACACATAACATTAGACATGTCCCATGACCTCTTTTGTAGTGAATGAGAAGAGGTTAATTGTTTTGCAAACCAAAATGTTGTCTCTGTGAAATTTAGTAAAGGAATTAGGTGAAAGAATGAATAACAAACATTAAGCATTTATACATGATTTCATATGGAAAATGACTTAGTAAGTTAATAGAATTAAGTTCTAGAAATTCATTATCCTTCTGATCTCTGATTTTTGTGAGGCGTGAATATATATAAGAAATTAAGTTGAAATTTTATACAATGTTGTCCTATGTAAGTGATATACATTTGGAAATAAGATCAGTGTGTGAGATCATTTGGAATCTAGAAATATGAGTTAATTCTTGTTTTTATAACTGAGTTAGGGCACTTCAAACAAGGAACTTGGATATTTTGTTGCCTTGAGGTTGGCAAGGGATGAAACCTTAAAGGAATTAGTACCATTGATAATCCTTTTTTAATATCATGATGGTTTGTGTTCGGTATTATTTTGATGATATTTAACAATTGATTAAAAGTGATTACAATGTCAAATTATCCAAGACTAATGTGTGCTTGTTCCATGTGGAATCTAGGGTTTGTATTTCCTTGCAAGTTAGAGTATTGTCTTAATGAAAAAAATGTATGGTGTATTAACTAATGCTATAACTAAACTATTGAAGAGTTTTCTTATTAGTGAATTTGCAAGAGTATGATCTCTTATCTTGTTAATGATGAACTAACAATATATCACATAGTGATTTGTATGATAGAGAAAATTTTGTGACAGGGCACAGAGAAAAGTTGTATGTATATGAGCATCGATAGGATACAGTATATTCCACTTTGATTGGAAAGTTCTATCGATTTTGTTTTCGGTTGATGGTCTACGATTCGAGCCTGAGTCTATCCCCATTAGCAGTTAATGTATCTTTGAGTAGTATTGATGTGCTAAGCGGAGTTGACCTTGTTTGTTGCTTGGATATGGTGGTGTTGGTCAAATCTAGGGCTTGTAGTTTGAATTTTCATAAACATGTTGGTTGGGTAGATCTATCGATTAAGAGTTTTATGTTATTTATTTATATTCCATTAGTATGTGGAAAATTTCACGTGTGCTCTTGTTATGGGTTAGAATATTAATTGAATGTTACTTATGTGTGAGTGAATAATTGATTCTCATAATAAAATTTGGATAGGGCATGTGTCACAGAGATATTGAGTAGAGAATTGACTATCAGCATAAGATTCTAGGACTTCATATTAATATACATATTGAACTAGATTTAGTTGTTGATAAAAAGTTGTATTGTAGTATGTTTTAGCATTTTTGTTGAGAACAAGTGGATCTAGTCTGAATATTATGAAACGTGGCCTACTATGGTGAATTGATGGGTGGCATGGTGGTGCAAGATGAAGTGGAGTATCCCTCAATTTAGATCCTAAGAACACTTCAAGGAAGTATGGTGGTGGTTGGGCAAGTTAGAGCCTATGCGGGACGTTGGAGCATCCCTCCAGTTGGAGCTAGTAAACCAAGGTATTCAAGTTTCCTTCTAGTTCGAGCTGGTAAACCAAGTGTTGGAGCATCCTTCTAGTATGAAATGGTAGGGTGGAGCATATTTTTAGCTAGAGCTAATATATTTGGAAGCTATAACTTCCCATTGATGTAATCTTGAAAATACTTGTATTAAGAGTGTTTAGTGGTTTTTCTCCTAGAAGGGTTTCCACCAAAAAATATCTTATGTTTTGTTCTTGATGATTGTGTATTGTTGAATGGTATTTCTCATTTATGTTTTATCTAATGATAATGATGATTAATGCTAGGTGAAGTTAACATTAACTAATTCAAGTGAAATAATTTTTCACCTCTCTCAATATTTCCAACAATATATTCAATAAACACCCAAACATCCATATAAAATATCACAATTCTAGTTTTTTTAGGTGGTTAAAACCTTCTCAGATGGACATAGTCCACATCCCTAGACAATGTAGCCATGTGAGACAATTTAATTTATGTAAAAGAAAATATTTTACATAAGGGAGTTATCACCATTGGCCACTGACCATGAACCTTCATTCCCTTTAAATGGAGATCATGGAACAATTGAGTGCTAAGTCACATATCAATAGTTTTTAATATTGAGGGGAATATGAGTTGTTAGATCATTAGATGTTTAAAATGCATCATGATTGTTCAATTACAATGAAAGTAATGCATACAAAAGAAACACATAAGAAACGGAATTTTACCTAGTAAAAATATTAGACCAAGATGAAATTAATTAGTTGTTCAGTATCTAAATATAGTATAAAGGACTTGGTTTTAATAGACCAAAGCTATGCTAAGCAATCTATTAGATAAAACAAATTTTCATATTCATGCATCAAGATTTGTCTTAAAATAGACATACTATATTAGTACATTCACAAATAATCAGGAAATATATATGGAAAACATAACAAAATTGATGTCAAATAGTTGGATATAATATCTCATATCTAACTATATCTAATAACCTTGTAATATAAAGGAAATTAGGTGAAAATTATTTGTGCTGAGCCAAACCATATCTTGCAATCACGTGTACTAATAATAACCACAACCCTTTTTATGATCAGGTATTACACATAAGATATATATGAGTTATTAATTCCATTAACGGCCCCAATGGGTACTTGTCTACATTTTAGTCATGTTAAATATTCATTACCATATTTGACTAGCATCCTAATTAGCAATGTTTATATATGATTAAACATTCTTTTCCTTAATCATTTATACATCACCCAACCATAAATTTCCATATAAATAAACAATTATCCAGTTGAAATGGCTCAATTTAACAAGAATTGGATAATCCATATGGTAATAAATTGAAGGAAACTAACCCGGTAGATGAGGGAATCTATTTACAATGTTGTGCACTTGGAAAAACTAAGCTCCATTGATCTTGTCGACTACGACATACATGTTGGGGAAAACTCTCCACCTAACCATATGCTCAGTTGTCTCATATCTTTCTACTATTGGTGAGCTTTGAGATCTCAATGAACAATAATGACATCTATTTCTAGACATGATCTAAATTTTATAAGAAAAATAGCTCTCTTTTTTTATTTCTTCTCTTCTCCTATATTGAATGTGTCTATGATAAATAATGGATCCCCATGATCCATTTTTCCTTGATAACTTTCTTGATCTCGACCTTTTTCTTTCCCATATATTATTTCTAGCATTTTTCTCTTTTTATTTGATAAGTATTATTTTTTATTATATTATTTATTATTGTTTATTATATATATTATTTATTTTTAAATATGGGCCATTACACCACTAAAATACATGCTTATGCAACAATCACAATTCTTTGTCTAGTAATATGTCCTTTGGGTACATGGTTCATTCAACTTTTTAATGACATCCTTGTGAATTTACATAAATTTTTTAGTTTCTAGGATTAAGACACTTATACGAATATATAGTCAACATGGTCCACTCATAAATAATGCACCAACACATGTCCTACACATACAAGTATTAACAACACCTTAAGAGATGAAATATCAAAAAAATGTATTAGGAACATCAAGGGCACATGGAAGAAGGATATGCATGCCTATCATGGTCTTATATTGAAAATCCATTTTTGTAACATACATAGATGTAGGTAAGTGAAATTTACATATTTCATCTCATGGAGATGAAAACTAAAAGCTTTGATAATATAAACCAAGTAGTTTTATTGAACATTATGCATAATCTCTATAGTTTGGTTCCATGACCATTTATCTCAATTGCTAGCATAAGAACTATTATTATCATACTTTCGACACAAATCTAAGAAACATCTTTATTTGTCTAAAGCAACATGTTTAACAATATTATTGCAATCTCACCATTCCAAATTATAATTAAGTCTACTATCATAACTTGGTCTCTCCAGTGATATTAAAGTAACTTCATTGTATCCCTAATTTCAATGTTAACAAACCAATTATTATTTATCCAAGAAACTCATTTCTATTTTTGAATCATGGTATTCCTCCATTTTATTATAGGATTGCCACTTTGAAGAAAATATTAACTAGAAACCAACCATACCTTGGGCTAAACAATAGTAATATACAATTTTACGAGGGTTATATTGTACATTTGGCCTAACATCAATTTATATATTAAACAACTTTCCATCCTATGGATATATTTTCAACACTTTAGATACCTAGGTACCCAGCCATATTTCTCACCAATGATCTAGGAAAATAGTTTGGATATAGGATGTATTCAAGAAAATCTTACCCTTTATTCATCCGCTAAGAGGACATATGGTGCAACATTGTTTAATAACCTTAACATCAACGATTAACTACATGTAACAAAACATGTAATTATATGGCCTACTGATCTACAAAAGCCTTACTAAGCAAGATCACAAATTATTTTTGTGTTTAAAGTTACTATGCAAGGCTACAAAATGTTAGAAAGATATTATGATAAATATAACCAAAATCTTGTACCCATATTTTTTCTAGAGTTATGCATATACGAAGTGTCATTGTGTGGATATTTTCATAATTAGTTTTATTTTCAACATATATGCAAAATATTATTCATGGAGCTTCCATATTTCACCAAGAAATTGTTAGAGTGTTAAATATTGACAAACATCCCACTCACATATTAAGTTATCTATGATTAATATGCTTCTTTACAAACTCCAAGAAATTCCAAGAACAGATTTCAGTTAATCATGACCTCTTCCTCGATGACTCATCCAAAATTTTAATAATAAAATTGAAATTAAGAGTTTTGGGTAACACATTCCCCACATCTCTTACAATTAGTTTCCTCGATTATTAGATTGCAAATACAAAATCATACAATTTACTTTAAAAATTTTAATCAATAAACTCTACACTCTAATATTTGTCAAGTTTCAAACCCTGCATTTCCCCAAGACTTTAATTCAAAGAATTTTGTAATTAGGTAATATTGAAAACATATCAAAATTTAACCATTCTTTCATAGAGTTTCGTTAACAAGTTTCCTAGCATATGAAAAAAATTAGATTAATTCCTCGAAACCCCATTGAGATACATGCAAGAAACATTAGTTCTAAGTTAACATCAGTGGCATCTACTAAGCTACTACCTATATGTAATTAACATTTTTATGGCCATGCATTCTTGAATAAATCTTTCACTCAATATATTTTCAATCATAATTTTCACTATTGAGGGTGTTATAAATCCAAACAACTCTATAAGCTTCATAGTCAATTCATTGAGTGAAATAACATACTCTTGAAGCTCTCCTAGTCAGCCTCTCAGTTCATGAGGTATCCATTCATCAACATGGTGTATATTGAGGCTTTTTCTGCCAAAAAAAAATGAACTCTTGTAGCTATCAACAAGATTTTTAGTTCATTCTCGATTTTAACCTTCTATAGTTACACTAATTTACTCAATAAAAATATATCAAAATTACTTCTACCCAAGGCTAGTTTAGTATTGTAAAATAACCCAAAAAAATATTGTTTATAGATAATATTATCCCATTCATACAATTGAAAAAACTCAACACCATAGGTGGTCCGACTTACCTCCTGGCCAAGTTCCTCGCTGTAAAGTTGAGGCCCTTGGTTGGTCATACTGAGTCCTTCGTCAAAGACTTGGCTTCTTTTATTGATGATCTTAAGAGAATTAAGCTTGAGCATGAGGAAATTATGGTGAGTTTTGACGTGGTCTCTCATTACACTTGTATTCCCATCAATGAGGCCATGAAGGTGATTAATAAGCTCACCGACCCTGATACGGATAAGTTGGTTGAGCTTTGCCTTACTCCCATCTTTTTCAGCTTCGAGGGAGAATTTTATGAACAAACTTGCGGAGTGGCCATGGGCTCCCCCTTGTCACCTGTCGTGGCTAATCCCTTTATGGAGGATTTTGAGTCTAAGGCTTTGGCCTCCTCTCGTCTCTTACCGAAGCTGTGGAAAAGATTCATTGATGACACTGCTGTTGTCTGGTCTCATGGTCCTGATGAGCTGGATCGTTTCTTCAGTCATCTCAATAACCAGTCTGCCGCCATTAAATTCACGATGGAAAAAGAAGACAATGGTTTTCTTCCGTTCTTGGATGTTCTCATCTCTAAGAAGGTGGATGGTTCCTTTTCTCATCAGGTGTTTAGAAAGAAGACGCATACTGAGCAATACTTGCATGCTTCTTCCCATCATTTCCCCGCTCAGAAGTTAGGGGTTCTAAGCACCCTTGCCACCCGTGCTGTTAGAATTTATGATGAAGAGAGCTTGGAAACAGAGAAGGCTCATCTCCTAGATGTCTTTGTAAAGAATGGGTATAGTAGACACCTGGGTCAAAAATCCTTCTTCAAGGCCAAGAAGGAGCCTTCAATCTATAGAGATCCTAAAGATCGTGTCATGGGGGTCAACCTTCCTTACATCCAAGGGACCACTGATAGGATTACGAGGATTTTGAGGAAGTACGATGTGCCCGCCACTTTTAGACCTCTCAATACTATCCATGGCTCCCCCAAGTCTGTAAAGGACCCTATTGATC
This sequence comes from Pinus taeda, assembly GCA_000404065.3. Classification (NCBI taxonomy): domain Eukaryota; kingdom Viridiplantae; phylum Streptophyta; class Pinopsida; order Pinales; family Pinaceae; genus Pinus; species Pinus taeda. The sequence goes on along the minus strand of APFE030797674.1, from coordinate 424 downwards.
CTAAAGACATGAAGGGTGTCTATATCATTCCTTGCTCCTGTGGGACTCCATATATTGGTGAGACGGGTCACTCTATCAAGCAAAGGATTAGCGAGCATTCGGCTGACTTAAGCCATGGAAGGGCCAAGTCCTTAGCCCTGACTGAACATGCCGGAAAGACTAAGCATCATGTCTGTATTGAAGAGGCTCAAGTCATTTCTAAAGTTGTGTAGTTTCATCATCGAAAATTTAGAGAGGCCCTGGAGATTGAAAAAATGCCGAAGAATCTTAATAGGGATGACGGCTGGAAGATTAGCAGTTGCTGGGTCCTAGCCCTGTCTTCCTAGCCTCCTCAATCCCTCTTTTATAATATCTCGGGGTTTCCTTTTCACTCCCCTTAGTGGTTGATTCTGTGGTTGGTCCTTTTTCCCTTTGGTTATTATAA